>JADLZK010012511.1:0-154823 GCA_015847255.1 Hyparrhenia diplandra
GACTTATCTGACGCTACAAGAGACAGGAGTACAGGTAGGTCAACATCATGCGTTTTCTTATGACCCTCGTTTTTTTTCTTTGTTGATGATTTTTGAAACACTGACAAAAAGCTTTTACGATTTCTATTAGGCGAAAAAAGTTTACAACCATAACCACTGAAACTCCACCACCACTCCAGTTTTTCTTTGTTGATGATGAAAATAAGATGGAAATGATACCCTCTATACCGAGAATTCTCTTCTCCCAGTAATGGGCTGCACGTTCAAACCCCTTTGTTCGTCGCCAATAATGGCTGCAATAGCTAGTACGGACGGAGGACGTGGTCCGCTGTCGACCTGTTTTTGCGGCCACGCACACGCACTGACGCAACCCGGGAGGAAAAGGTGACGTGACCAGTCTCGGGGAATGTTCGGTGCACTGCTCCATGATCGCGAGTCATGGGTGCCAATGCCCGCGTTTGTGTGGCAGAAGCCTACAATGGTTCCAAACTCGAGTTCAAAGTAGTAGTAGTAGGAGTATTATCATAAAGCAAATCTTTTACGCATTCCTTGCCAATGTTTTTGACGTATTCGAGAGAAAAAAAGTACCATCATAAACAGGCAGTAATAGCATGTCGTTCTGGGTTCAAAAGCAGGAGTAAGTGTGCTTGTTTGGATCGAATTCTTTTTCTGTATCTTTTTTTTTTTGTGAAATTAAACTGATGTTATGTAAAGTTTCTGCATGTTTTTTTTATAAAATCCTTGTGGCCTTATTTGAGAAAAAAAAAAAGGATTTACACGGACCGATCGAAACATGAGCGTCGCTCGGCCCACGTATAAAATCCCCAGGTAAAGTGGGCTGGACCAAATTAATGACAGGCCTGCCCATTGATGCATCGTGCTTCTGCTGTTCGGAGAACAAACCACCCGAGCATATGGTACTCGGCATTTGAGTGGTGTTGTTCAACTAGGATCTTCAAAGCTTCCATGCTGTGTTGCGACCACTGAATGCAGGGGCAATTCAGTGATCCATAAAACACTGGTTGAACGGAACTGAAATCAATTGTAAAAAAGAGTATATGGAATCTGTACGATCGCACTCTGAAAAAACAAGCTTTTAATTGTATTGGAAAAAATACGTTATGAACTCTGAAGCGCCCTGAAAATTCTGAAACGTCTATCTGTTTCTGAACGATCTTGCAACGCTGTTCTGCTGGGAAACCGTTATCGCCTGTCAGCCTTTTCAAATCATTAGAGTGATGAATGAATGAATGAACAATAATTGCATGGAAAGTACATAACATGCACCACAGCGCCAGAAAGCACCTTGCCAATCATTAGCAGAGTGACGATCATAGGCAGAGCAACATAATCATCATAAGTCCTCGCAAAAAAAAAACATAATCATCATAAGAACTATAGCATCAGACAAAGCATCCAAGATATCGTATGTACTGGATGATCATAACGTCTCGCAACCGAGCAGCCGAACCGCTGTAAACCAAGAGGGATTACAGCAGTAGTTACCAAAGTGAAGCCTAAATAGCTAACATTAACAAAGACACTTTTCAGGCTATTAAGCCCCCTTTTGTTTCCAGTTGATTGCAGACCCACAATCAGTGAACTTAAAAATCTCACCATGTGCTATCCTATTTCTGGCTAAGCTTTTCCTGTAACCTAAACCGATTCAACTTTTCAGAAGAACATCACATCAAGTGACTCCATGATGCGCTCGTCTCTTTGAGGAAAAATGAGGCTGGAATTGGCTATCTTAGCCAGCCTGTTGTCCAAGTCCCCTCTGCAAAGAGAACAAAGACAACAAAAGTGTCAGGGAGCTGTATCTTCTGAAAGATTGAACGGTCAGACGTGATTAACTTATCATGCATTCACACAAATAAACAGATTATCATCACTCCATCTCTGAACAACAACAATAGAGCTTATGGAAGTATGAATCCTGTAATCTATTGGCAAGAGGTGCGACAGGACATTTCAGCAGGAGCAAGCTTGCATAGTGAGTAGTTTGATCAGAAAGACCAGCATTGCTTGTTCAATATCATGTAGTACACACCAAACGATCTGAGCAACCAATTCGATGTCCGTTGTGGAAATTAAGAATGTCTAGCCTAATGGAATGATCGATCATGTGTCAGTTGGTGTTCTCGTAGTGAAGTGGAAATTTCTAGCCGCGCTGCATCACAATTCCAACATGAACCAACGATTATCGAACATGAATTCCGCAATAAACATCTATACGCGACCTGCTCCGCTAGCGCACGCAAGCACGCGTTGAACCGGAACAGAAATCATAACTCACCAACTAGAAGTCGCCGCCGGCGGTTGTTGCGGCGGCGGCGGCGCCATCGACACCGACGGTGACGGCGACGTCGACGTGAGCCGCATACGCTCGATCTCGAGATCACGCATCGCCTCCAGGCGCCGCTCCTCCAGCCGCGTCGTCTCCTTCTGCAGCCGCCTCCACCCGCTCGTACGTCCCGGCAAGCCTGTCGAGAGCCGCCGCCACTTCCGTGCAGGTCTTCCCGCCGCCTCAGGGTGCTCACCGGAGGCGGCGCTCAACGGCGACAGCGCCACCGCCGTCCTCGGCCGCTTGGGCACCGGCGGCCAGTAGCGGCAGAGGAAGCCCCCGCCGCTCGCCTTCTCGTCGTCGTCGTAGTCATCGTCGTCGTCGTCGTCCTCCTCCTCCTTCACCTTCACCTTCACCTTCACCTTGGTCGTTTTGGAGACCCTGGAGGAGCGGAGGGGCGAGGTGCAGCAGCGCGCGGAGGCGGTCGAGCCATCCCGAGACCGGCGGCGGCGTGGGCGGGGCCCGCTTTGGGCCTGGAGCGCTCGGCCTGAGGCGCTTCTTGGGTAATCCAGGCGGTTCTTGCACTGGTCGACGGTGCGCGGTGCCCGGCCGGCCTTGGCGCGGCGGGAGGTGACGGCGTCGGCGCAGGCCCGCCAGTCGGCCGGGCGGAGCGCGCCGCGCGCGCGCGGAGGTGGCGCGGGCCCCACGCGTCCAGCAGCGCGGACGTCTCCCCGTCGCTCCACGGCTCGGGCGTCCACGCCGGCGGCGGCGGCTGCGGGCGGCGGCGCAACGACGACGACGACATCCGCGCCGGCGGACGACGGGCGGGCGGAGAGGCTGGCTGGTGCTGGTTCGAGGGAGAGGGAGGAAGGCTTGGCGAGTCCGGTTGGGCGCGGCCGTGCGTGAGGAGCGTGTGATGTTTGTGCTGCTGATCGGTCGTGTCGGGTCGGGTCGCGTCGCGTCCACCCGTAAGAAGTGCGTGGCGTGGTTCCGTCGTACGCGTGTATCCATGGCACGGCACGGTGCACCAGTGCGGGGTGGTGAGTGGGCTCGGGTCGGTTGCGGTCACGCTGAGGTTTTGCTGGATCGGGCTGGGTTGGCTTCCGTTGGTGCCTTGGTGCTGTGCGGCCACCGGAACGAACGCTGGTCCCGTGGGTGCCTCGGCCTTGTTTCGCCACGGCAACATCTGGCGCAAGCGCAAGCGAAGCGGGGTGGCGACCGGCGCGCGTCTGCGGCGAGTCGCCGGTAGCCCAAGGCGCGGTGCTCCCGGCTGCAAAACGCGGCGTTCTACTTGTACGTGTCATGAACCACTGAGGGCGTAACGCTCGATTTCAGCTGATGTTTAGCAATTCTGAACAGAAATGACGGGAGTATAATACTATGGCAGGATCAGTCACCAGAAACCAATCCTCCTTCAAGAAGAATTGTGCTATGACCAAATGTAGGAGTTGTGATTTGTGATCTTCTAAAATGATTGGACATCAACGTGTAGGTGTAGTGCCTAGCAACAGCAAGTGACTGCGCCAGTACCAAAAAATGAAGCTAAAGGCGCACTGGTACAATGAACTAACGATCCGACCATTTATTTTTCATCCTGTCATTCATCACAATTTTCCTTAGCAACATAAAGGCCACTCCTGTTAAGTAGTATTACATTCCAACGTACATATGTTGTTGTCTACTGGTACAATTAAGTTTTTTGAAAGAAACTAGTACAATAAGATAAACCACTCAAGCTAGCACAATTCTAAGAATACAACACTAAACACTAAGGTAATGTCTGCTCTAAGCTACTGTATCAAGATACCACAATTCTAAGAACACAACACTAAGGTAATGTCTACTCTAAGCTACTATATTTTCGGTACACATCATCTATGATGCGTCCATGCTTCATCTTCAGCGGCAGGAGGGAAACTTTATTCGGTAACATGTTTCGCAGTTTTCAGCTTTACTTCTCCATCTTCACGGCGTCGTTCATGACCTTCGGCACCTCCATCTCCTGCGCCTGCTGCTCCGTCTTGACGTTCTGGGCGGCGATCCTAACCAGCTCCACCCGCTCGTACACCTCTGCCAGCTTCAACACCACCGCTCCCGGGCAGAATCCCGTCCCAGTGGCCGCATTCCTCAGCCTCCTCGGAACAGTCCAGCTATCCGCCAGCCCAAGGCCTCCCCCACCTCCTTCTTCTCCTCCTCACCCTCCACCTGCCCAATTCCTCCTCCGCCCACCACCTCCTCCTCATCCTCCTCCACCTCCTGGTTGACGAAGGTCGCCCTGGACGGAAAGCCCGGAGGCGAGTCGTCGGGGCTGGCCAGAAACGCGCGGAGCCGTGGGAGGTGGCGCCACCCTGACGGCGGCTGCTTCGGGACCTCCTCCTTGTACCGCTGCTTCAGGGTGCGGATGCGGGTCTGGCACTGGACGCGAGTGCGCTTGAAGCGGCGCCCCGCGGCAGCGCGGTGGGCGTTGACGGCTCTTTCCACGGCGCGCCAGTCCTCCAGGAGGAGGCCACTCGGGCGGCGGCGCAGGTGGGGGCCCCACGCGTCGATGAGGGCCGTCGTCTCGCCGTCGCTCCAGTACCCGGTGGCACTCTCCGGCGGTGGCTGGTGGCCGGGCATCTCGTCGTCGTGCGAGCGACAGTAAACGGGAGGCTGGCTTAACGAGCAGAGCAGGCCGGGTGGGGGTGGTTGCACTAAAAGCAGAGAGTTACTAGCATGGTCACAGGCCGCGCTCATTTATATAAAGGAATTTTTGTGGGTAACTCACAATTACCAGCCTACCAATGGTAATTGTTTTTTTAGGATACCAATGGTAATTGTGAGTCACAGCCAGTCGTCCACCAATGGTAATTGTGAGTGCCGGGTGACTATTTACACAACATTATCATAGTAAATTTTGTGGACGAGAAAAATATCATTGTGGGTAATTGATCATTCTCTTTTGGAACTTCTCTTCAATTTGAGTGGACAAGTAGCCTTTTTGTGGGTAGCGTATTCTTCTAAACACTAAACGATAGATAGCCGATCACCTTTTGTTTTAGTATTTGTATAGATGGTTTAAACAGCTTTGTATATTAATATTAAAATATACATATTATATGTGTAAATGTCAAATATGTTGAAAGTTTACATATTTACGTCTATAAAAAAAATAGTCCACTTTTTTTTTTGAATAAAAAGGTTTCACTTAATCTTATATACTTACTATGTTAATCGGTTGGGTGTCAAATGTGGCAATTTTAATTCTTTTATTGATTAAATGGCGAATTGAAAGATTGTTTAGCTCTTTAATCATGTTTATCCTGGTTATGTCGAGATGGGTTTTAATAACGATTTAAATTGGTCTAAAGTCTAAACAATCCAATCTTTTATTTTACTGTTTAGGGCCTAAACGACATGAATGGGCTTCATTTACCTTGTAAACGTTAATTAAACAGACTAAGCCGTTGTTTAGGTGAACAATGCTTATGGGCCAAGGGCTTACAGAGAGGGTGGGCAACCATAAGTTTTCTTTGGAATCAAAAGGCTGAACAAACTACGCATACAGATATACAAAACTAGCAAGATAAGCCACTGAGGGTAATTATCTTCTTTCGTTATAACCATTAGGATTTTAGCTGAAAATGTTTTTATTTTTTATTCGGCTGACTATAATTATCTTCTCATCCACTTGCACTAACTCCATAGAAGTTCTATGATGGAACTAGTATTTTTGAAAGGTAGCTCGTTACTAGAACGGAACTGTCTCTGGCGCGAGCCCTGACAAGTCTTGGGGACCAGAATAAACTTCCTTAAAACTCATGAATCATGAAGAGTACATAACCAGCAAAATTTGTATCAAATGTCAAATCATCTATGTGCTAAACCTAGTGGTGGTGGGGGTGTGTGTGTGTGTGTGTGTGTGTGGGGGGGTGGGGGGGTGTGGGGGGTAATATTCCACTTCGAACTATAGCTTCTAATTGATTGAATGTTGTGACACATATTTCATCACAAAATTTATTTGTCCCACCATTGCTTTTTAGAAGGCGAGCTCAGCTCCATGCATTATTTCTTACAAGTTACAACCCCGCTGTGGGATGGATTGCATCCATGAGTTTGTACCGTTTCTCTTGAACACCAGCAACACCCATTTGTATCTCAATTATTGTATGTAGAGGTATCTGCAGGAAGATATTTTTAGCCATAGTAAAATAATCATTACTACCTCTGATCAGAAATATAAGTCCATCTATGTTTGTGTTAAGTCAAATTTGTTTAAGTTTGACTTCTAATAGAGATGAATTCAGCCATGCCAAACTATGTTTCTAAATATACAACTTTTAGATATTGGTAGCCAGGTAAACAAGTTAGACTTATGACAAGCCTAGATGGACATATATTTCTGACCGGAGAAAGTACTACAAATTGGCACAAAATGCCTCACCTCAATATTTGGGACTTCCTCGAGTGGTTTGTCCGCAAAATATGCATAAAGTGCTCTTAACACCGCCTATACATAATTCTTTTCAGGCATCTACTATAGCTTAGCACCAAAAAAGAATAGAAGAATGAAAATGCTGGTACTTCTTACCTGGTGAGCTATGACTACTACTGGAGCACGCTGTCGTTCAAGCTCAATTATTACAGGTTCTAACCTGGACAGAGGAATTTTAAGATTATTAAGTGGTCACACATATAAGTAACTGGATTACGTAAAGAGGCATGCGATAGTATCAAGTAGGCCATACCAACCTTTGAATGACGTCAAGGTAGGATTCTCCTCTCGGATAACGATACCTCAGCTTGTCTTTTCTTCGTGATCTGAGAAGGTATATAACATGAGGCAAACAGAATGGGGGAGGGGAGCTACTGAAAAATTGTGTAATAACATGGGTCTCCAATCAGATTTACAATCTAGTGGAATGTAAACCAAAATTTCAGTGATGAAGAATAATTTTTGACATAAAATGCTATGATATCAGTGATTTCACGTACTCATATTCTTCAGGTTTACTTTTCTTTATTTCATCGTATGTCATCCCATCACATACCCCAGCATTTATCTCGTCAAGAGCACGCCATTGTATCTAGAAGAACACAAGAAGAAATAAGTTAGTTTAGGTAACACTTCTATAAGTAGAGGACAGTCTTGCTAAGACCCTTTTCATCATTTATAATAGCTAACCTTTGGAAAACCAATGATCGGATGTGCTGTTAATATTGTTCTCTGGAGTGTGCTAGTCCATATCTGAAATCATTGCTGCAAATAAACTTAATAATTCTTTTTTCCTTCACTGAACAGAGAAGCAAATGGCATACTTACAGAGGCAGTCCGCTCGGACTTCAGTCGCTTCTCCACAAAGCTAGCAAGCTTCCTTGAATAAAGCTCACCGGCCTCACTGCATACCAATTATTCCATCACACGAAAGTCAAAAGCCGAATGCAAAAATTACGAAAGTCAAAAGCCGAATGCAAAATTAGCATACACCAAGAATTTTAAATATTGCATCCATGCAAGCATAAGCAAAGATGAATGAAGTCACTTTCCCATACATGTAACACCCTCTCTTTTCCCCCTTTTCAAGGTAAGAGCTCACAAGTTCATTATGTCTTTACCACCAAGGCTTATACCTTGGTCTATCACAAGTCAATTTCATATATAACTAAGTTCATTGATGATAATATTAATATAATCATAATGCGACACTCAACTCAAAAGAGGAAAAACAAGGGCGAGGTGGTGTTTGTTTATTCATAACTTCATTCCTACTTACCACAATGACATGCAGTTCTTCTGTGCATGTCATGGACCTTGGATCCATGACGATAGTGTCTTCTCCGGTGAGGTTATACCCCTCTACCGCAGGCTTAGTTCTAGGGTAGCAGCCCTAGGCGCTTGAGAGACATTTGGGAGAGAGGAGATTAGAGATACTTGATTCTTGATTGTCCTTTGCGGTTTGATTACACCAGACTAAATAGGCACCGAGGCCTCCCTGCCTCTTTGTCTTTCCTTTTCTGCATTGTCTATTCTTAGCAGTTGATCTTGCATGGCGCTGATTATTCCCTGCCTTTCCTTTCCTCCTATTCTTGAGCCAATTTCTCTGATGTCGATTGCTCCTTGCCTCCTGCTGGTGCGGGTTGCATGGTCCACATGTTGACCGCGCCCTACGGCGCCCACATGACATCTCTCCCCCCTTCGGAGCAGCGCGTCCACGAGCTGCCGTAGACCTATATGACCCGACCTAAGGTTAAGCCTTTTACATCTTGGCTTACCTTTCTTATTTAAGACTAAAATGCGAAATAAATTGGGAACTAAAATATGAAATAAATTTAGACTACAACTATGTCCTCCAGGATCCCATGGGAAGAGCGCATCCGCCGGCGGATGGGTTTGAAGAAAGGTTGTAGCGGCTTTGTTCGTGCGCTGGACACCAACCAGGCGTGCGACGGGACAACAAAGGCAGCCACCACCGTCGGTGCGTGCTGCTGCCTTGCGCTGGGTGGTAGCCGCTCCGGGAGGCCCCATACCCAGACATTGTCTTCAATTGGAGCCGCAGGAGGTATAGGGGAGCTCAAGTGGCTGATCGCGCCTTTGCTGCGACGAGCGGAGCAGCATGCGCAGCTTTTCGCGCCGCGCCGAACAAGGAAGCCGCGCCCTACAGCTTGCGGCGACTGCGGCATGCTCTGCGATGACGGCCATGGATGGCCACGGAGACCACAAACAAGGCGCTTCTCCCCACCAAGGAAGCGCACCCGCCGGCGGGCGAGGAACCCTCGCCGCCGCCGCTGCCGCGCACCACGGCCGGTGTGCACGCAGCTTCCGGGTGGTGTGCGCACCATGAATCCCCGTGCTGCCGCTTGTAGGCGCATCTTGCAGCAAAGGCGTTCATGCTCGGACTTCTCCAGGAGAGTACGACAACGGTTGAGCATCATGGTGACGCGATCCATGTCCTCTTGGAGACGGCGCATCCCATCCGCAAGGCTAGTGGTCGCAGCAGGGGGTGATCCGAAGCACAAGCACAACAGCTCGGTGAAGCGACGCCACGCCGGGGTGCCCTCATCTGGACTTGGAGGAACCAAACCCGGGCATCATCTTCCGATGACGAGGAAGCCATCCACACCTTTTCTTCCGCCATGATGCGCTTCCTACGGGAAGTATGACTTCATAGCGATTGATGAAGATGTGGGGTCGGATTTACCATTGTAGCGTGGAAAATCCCACTTCTGGAACCGCGGTGGACGATCGTTGTGGCGCGGGTAACTGGAGGGGGTGGTTTGCGGTGGTGGATGGTGGTGATGGTGAGCGGGAGCGAGTAGGCGAGGATCGCCGGACTCGTGATACCAAGTTGTCATGGACCTTGGATCCATGACGATAGTGTCTTCTCCGGTGAGGTTATACCCCTCTACCGCAGGCTTAGTTCTAAGGTAGCAGCCCTAGGCGCTTGAGAGACATTTGGGAGAGAGGAGATTAGAGATACTTGATTCTTGATTGTCCTTTTGCGGTTTGATTACACCGGACTAAATAGGCACCGAGGCCTCCCCGCTTCTTTGTCTTTCCTTTTACGCATTGTCTATTCTTAGCGATTGATCTTGCATGGCGCCGATTATTCCCTGCATTTCCTTTCCTCCTATTCTTGAGCCAATTTTCTCGATGTCGATTGCTCCTTGCCTCCTGGCGGGGTGCGGGTTGCATGGTCCACATGTTGACCGCGCCCTACGGCGCCCACATGACAGTGCACTTAAGGGGAAAAAATAGAGGCAATATTAGCAAGAAACGTTTTTTTTTTCTCGGACTTGATCATCTTTCACTTTTACTGGTTGTGCATGTTGACATGCAAGATCACAAACATTTGAAACTTATTAAGGATTTTTCCTTGCATGACATCCAAATTAAAATGACAGCAAATAGGTAAATACCAAAATGCAGAACAAAGAAATCAAAGATATTAATAACAGGAATACAAAATAAAGAAACTTACCTCAAAGAAGAGTCTCCACCGATTCTTCCTCTGACATTATCCATACTTTCGCCATGTCTTGTTAGCAGGATAGGGACGAGGCGTCAGATGACAGTTAACCTGTAACAATACATACAGTTGAAAAAACTCATCATGATTTGACCTATATCTATCAGTGGTGTGTTGAATTCTTCAGGTTCAAGCAACAAAAAAAAAGACGCAGTTAGGATTCACTGTGACTCAATTACCACATTTTGAAGATAAAGTGCAGAGCAGAAATTTGACAAAAATATTCATATAAACATAAAACTAATCAGATAGACCCCAGCAGATTAGACAGCTGTATCATTGAATCACTAAACACAACACAAATTACGATTTGACCTACACGCCAAACTACAAAAAAAGATATCCAGTAGTCTTAATGTGTGCCACGATAAAAGGATATGATTTTCTGTGTATGTACCAAGAAGAAAACAATCCGTCCAGGCAAGTAACCACTTATGTCATTAATCTGCATGAAAACCACAGTAGGGTATGAGATTAGGAATATGCCACTGGAAGCAAGGCTGCAAGGTATGCCAGTAGTATATATGCAGAAAGTCAATTTTGTCTTACATTTCAAAACAGTGCATATGCTTCTACTCGATATATTAGTATTTGTATGATAAGCATAATAACAAGTGCAATATTGTACAATTAAGCAATCATAAAGTAGCAACATCGCAGGTAATAGAACTTTTGATATTACTTTTACATGTGTCAATTGACTGTTCATGCATACCTTGAGTTGGCCCCCCTTGCCACTAACCATGTCAATCATTTTTATGTAAGAACCTTCTTCCACCGGTTCATAGACCTGAAAAGGTTGAAATGTTTACATATAACTGCACTATATTCTTGACAAGAAAAATTTGCTCCTATATAATATAATTTGGCAATTACAGACCTTTTCATAATAGGCCAATCGCTCTTTGAAATCTTGTACACCAGCTTCAAAATCTGTTCTGTAACATAGAAAGACAATGATTGCATAAAAGGTGCACCAACAGGATGCAAATAGGCAGGCAAACAATTTATTTCTTACTGCTCTGCATAATCAGGACTTTGTTGAACTTTCAATCGTATATTTCTCTCAAGAACATCTTGGTCATTACATAATGTTTCCAAAAGATGATCTAGAAAGCAAAGGCAAGGAAAAATATGTTAAAGGGAAATAGTAGTACACCCCAAACCATACAGGAGCACAGGAACTTAATATAGTGTTCCATAATGTACATATGCCACGCCTCATGAAAAATCTTATCAGAAAATCTGTTTTGTACAACTATACGAGACTACTTTATAAATGCTGTCAGAAAACAAACCAAATATTCTTCCAAAGAAGAGCACTGAATCTTCACTTGTTTTAAACTGTTTGCGTAGAAAAAAGAAAAAGAAAACTTCACACAATTTTTCAATAAATGAGAAAAATGGTCAATTTCACTCTTGTGATTGTAGTCACCCACTCTTTCCCTAAGCAAATCTAATTATCTGATTACAGCGCCAAAAAAAAAAATTATCTGATTACAGGTCTTAAACATGTTCGTCAACCTCTCCCGACACTACCATATAACACTCAGAAGAAAGATTTGTTAGTCTAGGTTCTAATTGGGTGGCAGCAACAGGAACATAAGTACCTCAGCAATGGCTTTTCTGGATAATCTAATTTGCTCTCAATATGTAATACTTTAGGTTTGGCGGAATAGCCATTTTTTGTTTGCGATGGAGCTGGGGCTGATGAGGCATGATAAGGATGAGGAGCAAGAATGAGCCTAAAAGAAAAGTTCGAGGACTGCAACAGCCACTTTGGTAGTTCAAGAGCGAAATTGAGCATCGGACGATACTTGAGGAACAGAAATAAGCTATCCTGCCTTTAGTTTTTTTTTTAATGGTAACTCCTGTTTTGCTGAGTTTGCTGGCAAGACCAATCTTTGCAGGGTAAAATGCATTCTCAGTTCATTATATTTTAGTGTTAAATGAGAATGTAATAGCTCCCATGATCCTAATATGGAAGATAATGACATGCTTCATATGCTCTGGAGTGGCTGATCCTATATATAGTGATAGGAGGGAGTAATGTTTATTTTTGAGCCAGATACCAAATCTCTTGCTGATATAACTTTTTTATGCAGTAGCTTCTAATAATGGCTTTCAACATGCATGCATTACTAAGAATCAACTGGCCATGAGCTTTAATCTCCACACCATGGCACCAAATGCATAGACCGTTCAAAGAGGTTTTCACTTTGTAAACGAGGGAAGATCCTTTAGAGAATGCAAGTACATGGATCCAGTGAAGATAATGAAATACTATTCACCAACTGTAAACTGCCAAGCAAATTTCTAAGCTCTTTAGGAATGAATACACAAGAGAACCTTATTAGAAGGCCACTCTTTCTCTATTTAGATCATGTTCACTAGGTATGCACATCTACTACTTTAGAAGGGAGGGAGGGGGGGGGGGGGGGCAGGCCACCACAAGAACAAAGGTGCCTACAAGGAAAGGAACAACATTCACCCTGATATACGGAGTGCACCCGCCATAAATGATTTGAAAGTGTCATAACTTATAAATGCAATGGGCATGAATGCTTGACAGCTGTAGAAGTGACATGTGAACAAAAAACTAATCATGGATCATGGCTGACAACTGCCAAACAATACTCCTTTCTTAATCATACCTTACATTTTCATAATGAAAAAGACACGCGACACTCCTTTCAGTTTGAGATAAAAATTACTATTGCCACTTGGCAGGACAGGAGACAAAAAATTCAAACCAAAAGGATGCCCAAGATGCACACAATAATTTAATCATACCTTACATTTTCCTGCAGCCATTTTCATCAGCATGTTTCTCCGTATTCTTGTGCTGTTTGTGGCATCGAAAATACCAACCTGCAGACCAGCTGAAAATAAATCACCGAAAAGCACTAACGCAGCGCTACCAAATCCATGCCCTACCTGACCACCTTCCTGCATCCAAGATATCATATCTTCCATTGCTAATGCAGCCACCTGAAAAAGCATGGGACGATCTTAGCAGAAAAAAGAGAAGAAAATAGTATATGTTTCTAGAAAGGCATGCCTGACGCAATTCACTAACCTCATTACGTGCCTCCACACCCTCCCTGTTATCTCCACGAAAGAAATCAGCAGTCTGCTCAAAATAACAAAATGCTGTTGGAAATTCTTCTTGGACAGGGTTATATAGGAGCAAAAAGAATCGGAATTGCAAGCTATATATTTCATAAAAAATATCAAGAATTAAATAAAAGTCTGAGAATAGTAGAATAGTAATGGATGTGCCGCTACCCCTCATCCCCCCCTTCCCCCCCACTCCTGCCAAAGAAATCGGTACGACGAGTCAAAGTTGTAAGTACCTGATTAGTTCCATGCTTGAGCCGGCGGTACTAGAAAACAAAATAGCAAACATGATTAGTGATACCATACACACATGCAATTTTCTCTACAAAATTAGCTTAAGCTAAATGATCACCTTTCCAACATTGAAGTGTTTTGTTTCATGACCTAACCATCTGAGATATCTTGTAAGTTTAGCTGCTGTAAAGGTCTTACCACGAGCTGGTAGCCCAACCTAGAATATCAGCACATGATTAAAAAAGAACTGCATGCATACTTGTCTGAAGGAAAATAAGGCATCTCAATGAATTACCAGGAATAGTTCCAGCTATCTGAATATATGCATACCATCTTTTATACGCAATATATAGAGCTGAACAATGCACATCAAAAACTCTATATTTTTGCAAGGTTGTGCTGCACTATTTTTTTTTTTAAAAAAAAAATGCCCTCATAGCACTCAATCCAAACCGTTTTGCTGCAGCAACATCATTTTTAGGGTTGAAAAAATACCACTGCATCTGTTCCCCTCCCCCTCCTCTAGTACTCTGTCAAGCTCTGTCAGCTTAGCCTTCTCTGCTGATCTCTGTTCTCTCTGATAAGTGGAGGGAGCCAAAGAGAGGTCAAGAGGAAAAGCAAGCTGGCACTTGCCTTCTGTAGAATGTGCGATGACTTGGCAACCTGGGGCATACATCTCCACAAGCTCCTCATGGCTTCTCCTGTTTCATACCACTCCTCTAGGTGGAGGGCTTGGTAGGTGGGCAGCTCAGCAACGGGGCAGTGTCAGGCTTGCTCGTCCCCTGATTGGCAGGGGTGCTGATTTGCAGCAGTGACTCGATTTCAGCGACTGCTTGTTGTGCAAAAGAGGGTCCAAGGGCGCCAGGGAGGAAGGCATGTGAAGGGGGTGGGGTGAGGATAGCAGGAGGTGACAGACTATTAGAGATATGTATAGGCTAATGCATGTATATCATGTAACTTGTACTCCAAGTTGTATCTTGTCTATATATGTGAAAAAGCCACCGAGGTATTCTCATAATTCTCTACATGGTATCAACAGTCCGGGTCCCCTTCCGGCTCCTTCCTCTAACCTAACTTCTCTTCTCTCTCCCACGCCACTGACTCCATGGACCACGGCCACCCACCTCGTGACACCTTTGCGCGCGACTTACTCTTTCCATGGGCCCTTCTCCACGTCGCGCGCATGATCCCCTTCTCTCCACCCCCACCCCCCCCCCCTCTCCCGGTCGTGGCTCCTCTCCACCCCCTCCCTGACCAGCTTCCCATGATACTCTACACAGATGCAGGAGACCTTGACACTAACAGATTTGAGCTGGATGTGAATGAGCATGAGCTATGTTTATGGGGTTAAACGGAGGGTGATTCAAGGTGTGATCTGGACCGTTGATTTTCTATCTAATGGTACAGTGCTAGATGAAGCATGATTCAGATCAATTGCAATGCTATTTTTGCAATATGGTGAAAAATGATAGCATGGGAGCAAACCCTTTAAATTGAGTCTATCAAAGAAATTGACCCTATTTTTTTAGCAGTGCAATACCTAAAGAAAAAAGGCTTGCTGGATACATAGTGACAGTGCTGTTTGACTCATGTACATGAGTACATCACAACAATTGAACAAATGATGTGCAAACTAGGCAGATGAGGTTGCATATTTCAAAATAGACCACTCATATCACTTAGCAAGTTATTCTTTGTGGATTTTTGGGCTGTGCAAAAACTTCTGCTGCAATAAATTCTTATAGACTTAAGAAATCATTGTTTTTATTATATCTTATACAGAAAATGACAATTCCGCAGAAATGGAAGACACTTATCTAGCTTCAAGTAAGGTAATCTACAATAACAGTGTCATAGCTACCAAGGTAAAATGAACATTCAAATGTACGAGATTTACCAATACGATGGCCAACTTGCGGTCCTCTTTTGGCCCATACATCTGATCAGCTACTGCAGCTGCTGCAACAGCCCCTTCTGCTGCTGGCATAACCTGCTGAAGGCAGCTGTCAGAAGTTAAGGTGACAAACAATGAAGCAACAAGTTTTAACAGATTCAGATGCTGTTACAATGAATATCATAGGATGACAAGAAATCAATCTTTCCACATATGTGTGGCAGAATGTAATAGTGAATCAAAGAAAGGGTGAATGGAAATAGGTATCCTGACCCTTTGAGCTTGAGAGTTCAAATTAAAGCAGAAGCCAAGGGTTGATTCTAGCTACTTAACTTCATGAGCTTCAACATTGTGCAACTTTTATTGAAAGAGCGGAGCATTCAAGAACAAGTAGGGAATGCAAATTTTGTTTCTTTCTGGGTAATTGGGTTGATAAAAAAAAAACTTATCAAATTGAATTAATCTGGATTTCAAAGAAGAAAAATGGGATGCAAATGAACTTTAGCAACCCAAAAGTACCCATTGGGTATTGCATCCCTAAACAGAAGACATGTTTCTATGCATTGAATGTTGTTGGGCATTCGAGATAACTAGGTGTGCACCCTCTACGCAGTTGGCAAGGGCATATTTGTTTCTCTTGCCCACTATTCCCTAACCATGCCAATGGGCAAGAAAGAAAATGCTTCTGATGTATATTCTTCCTTCCTGGAACCAAAGATACCCTATCCAGTTGTGAAGCTTCCCTTTGGTACTTACAATTTATTTAACACTACCTATTAGGACGTATCACATAGCTAGTGAAAGCATATAGAGATTATACTTGCTACAAGTCCACGAGTATTAAGTTTTACTAACTCTAGTGACCTGAAGTGAATAATGTACAACCTTTGATTCAGAATCCAACTTAAAGCTGCTCATCGAAAAGGTTTCCTTTGTTGGTCTTGTAAAGTTGGGTGAGCCAACACCTCTATCAACAAACATTGCCCTTTGTTCTTCCAGTGATGGCTCATGCCCTCCAATTGCACTCTGAGCAAAAAAATAGAAAACATCTCTAGATTAATTACATTTAGAACTGCAATATGTATATATATATTCATAGGGCTATATAGAACAGATGGCAAGAAAAGGTAAAAAAATCAGTGTTTCTTCCATCTAAACAGGATGAAAATGCCATGCTGATCACTGATCACCAGACACAAATCACAGCAAAGTGCATAAGTATAGGCCAAAACTCTTTCAGGCAGAAAAATGCTAGCTATTAGATATTCAAAGTACAGAAATCCAAATGATCAAAATCTTGTTGAGAGATAGATCCATCCATTGTCTGGTGTTGCGCCAACAATATGTATGAGAAACTTGAAGAAATTTGAAATTTTGTGTCTTATATTCCAATAAGTAAAGGGAAGTTGGTAAGTTCATGACCATAAACTCATGCACTTCAGAATCAGGATTAGTTCTGGCCAATGAACTCAGTCAAATTAATCTAACCTAACTTTTGTTTCAGAGTGAATTAAATAGCTAAAGCAAAAGTTAACTGGCTGCATGCTTGAACAAATTATGATGACACTATTGAAGTTACTTATAAGCTACCAAAATTCTCACATATTTCAGTCCTATAGTACAACTACCTTTTCTATAGTGGAACACCTAAATTACCACAGTTGCATGATTTTATGCTAGGAATTAATCAAACCATGAAACTGAAGTTATACCTTCATAGTGAATTAATCAAACCATGAAACTGAAGTTATACCTTCATAGAGTTAACATAGTGATTTGAGGATGAATCGCCTTTTAGTTGAGCTGTGCAAAATGTCCTCTGCGGTATCATTGTTTGAGGAACTCCCAGTTTGCAATAATGAGCGTGGATTTTCAGTCAAGTTAGCTGCATAAACAACACCTGAGCCCATGTTTGGTGTTGGAACTACATACTTCTCTAAATCAAGCTCCAAACCAGAAGCGAAGCCATTCTGTTTGAATGAACAAGAGAAAATTGGCAGAATGGAAAAGGAAACAGCATTTACTTTGATATAGAAACATAGACAACAGCTTTGTCGGAAGAGTGTTACTTTAAAAGCATGCATGAGCCCACACTATTCTTGACCAAAATAATTACTTTAATTCAGTCCTTTATGGTTGGACATATTTTGCAATGTCAGTTCCATCTGTACCTAAGAAATATTGTGGTTTGTCACTTTCAATGGTGACAAGTTAGGACTGTACGTTTTAACAACTCTTCTTGGCGTAAATGAGTCATCATCAGGTTTTAATATATTATGCAAAGATCCCCAATTGTCACAAATCCTCGTTATAGTTCAAAACAGGACATTAAACATTTTGACATTTTCCCAAAAGATGGGCATACACTCATACTCTTCATAGTGATATGCTTCATAATTCTATAATATTGTTGCTAAAATATTACAGTCCTACTCACATATCTCCAGTAAGTTCATCATGTCAATATTAACTAATAATACAGAAAACAACACTTGGAATAAATGTATTCTCCTAGGGCCCAAAGAATTGTCAAGTACCACAACCAAGTAGCAAAATGTGCCAAGTTGTCTACATCTACACCAGCACTCTCAAAAGTAGCAGACTGTTCAGTGTCGGCCATTGCTTGGGAACCATTTAGACTGTGGCCAGTGTCACTAGTTGAATAGTTGTTTTTATAACCAATTTTGCAAGTTTTAAATTTCTATACATATCACTGATCTATGCCTTTCTTTTTTCACTAAAGATTATGAATGTTTTAATAGATCGAGTCAGAATAAATCAAATCACTAATTCAAAAAAGTTTTTCAGGTTTGTGTCATAGTCCAAACATAAATGAAAACAGTGAAACAGACCTTGGCCCTGCCTTCTAACCCATGGTTGATAGTAACATCATGGGTCCCTCGCACTTTTTGAAGGCTGAAAATACTCCTGATGAGCCCTCCAACTAGCCGCCAAGTCAAATGGGGATAACATTTCTGTCTCAACCTGAACCTTGCACTCAAGTACCTCCTTCCCTTCATTGAGTTTAAACACCGCAGCCCCCATTTCAAATTCATTGCTCTGGCAACCCAGTGGTCGGTTAGGCCCCTCCTCAATGATGCACTGAGAACTATCATCTTTTCGCTTCAAAACAAACTTGAAATCCAGCGATTCTAGTAAAAACACAGAACAACTGGTTAAAATTCTAACTACTGAAACAGAATCAAACTGAACATATACAGAAAATAAAAATACTCAGCGACAATTGACATATCACTACTTTTCATTTTTATAAAGCACAACTTCACACACTACATTGTTTCCCTCACACACAAGAATCCATTCATTCCCAATTAAAAGTCGCACAGCCCAATTCCTGAAACAACAGTGCATGCGCATCCCGACGGCATAGCACGGATTGCACTTGTCCTATCCCAAAGCTCGCTATGGAGGAACCAAGCACCTCTGCGACCCTGCGAAGTTATCAAACTCCAAAACCAAATCAACCGACTTACCGTGCTGCGAAGGCACGACGCAGCTGAACTCCCACACGGCGGTGGCCGCCCGCTCCAACGGCAGCTGCGTGGGACCAAAAAAACGAAACGAGTGAAAAATCCGCTGCGCGCACACATCACTCAGGCTGGACTGCTAGAGGCGATCCGGAGCTTACGGCCTTGCAGGGGTCCCACGAGCCAGCCACAGGGTGGGAGCCCAAGAGGTGGGGGACGAGGTCGAGCTCCGCGAGGCGCGGGCTCTCTAACTTGACGGAGACGAAGAGCTGGTCGGAGATTCCGCCGGAGCTCGCCATCGCCGGCGAGTTCGGGCGAAGCCTTTCTCGTGACTTGGGAAGGTGCCGGAAGGAAGCGCCGATGTCGTGGCGTGGGCTCGCCGATTCGGAGTGGGGCCGACACAGGAACGCGAGTAGGTGTTACAGAACAGAGGATATACTTACACAGTGTCACAGCAAGCGGGGCCAGGAACATATCCTGGCCCACCAGTCAGTAAATAATACGGTGATAACGACAGTAGCACAAGCCTGAACGGAACCTGGGAAGTGGGGATTTGGTGCGCGACGGTGACGGTGCGGGAGCGTCTCGCTGGCTAGTGGGCCCAGGATGAGGTGGCGAGCCGTCACCGTCCCCGATTCCGTCTCAGTCCAGTGGGGGAAATGGGAAAAACTGCGGAGAAGTAAACGACGGCGGCCGGCGGCGGCGCGTCGTCGCAGCGAGATGACGTCAGTTAGGACTCTGATCGACCAGTTGTCTCTGCAGAGAATTCACCCACGAAGGGCAGCGACTACGTGACGCAGGTACTTGTGGGATAATTTCACGATAGATAGATAATAGTATGTCTTGCCCTCGTTCCTGCTTGAGTGATTTAGAAACCCATTCTGCATTTCTATGTCATGCTTCGCGCATTTGTTTGGATGATTCTATGACCAGGACCCAAATGATATCAACTCTCGAGGGAGTCCTATCCGATGTTGGTGGATTGGTTGTTTGTAGATGGTACTGAAAAGGCAAATAAGTAGGTGTGTGCTTGTATGTACTATTCGCATAGAAATTTTCAGACCCTCAACTTGTATCCAAGAGATCAGCATCTGATGCCAAATAAATTAAGCTTTATAAAATGCAGCATTGTCCTTAAGATTTGCTGGAGTCCCATTGGAGCCAACCTCGGCAAAACTTAATAATCTATGTGTGTAATAATAATCTAGTATGTGTGATCTCGACTTTTATTTGGATGCACTTGAATTCTGATCACTCTGACTTGCTTGCATAAGTTTTTAGTTCTTGAAATGCTTTTCTGCATCCTTCGTCAAAGCCACCAGCAAGCTGCAAATTTGTTTCGGTGCAATCAGTTACTTAGTTTATGCAAATGTCATTGCTGAAGTAATTTGTGGTACGGAACAAGTTACCTGATGTATGCGGAAGGCAAAGCGGACACCTTGCAGAAGTAGCTCCTCGTCATTTGCAAATGGATCTGACTTCAGTGTGTTCACAATGCGGTTCATGTACTCTTTTGCAAGCTTCAAGGAAGCCTTCTTTAGCTGTTTAATGCAGGATGGGCATGCACATATGTCTATTATATTATATTTGGATTCCATACATTGTGTCATAAATTGCATCTCCTTTATTATGAGTTGTGACAGAACATACTGTCAAAGGAGTTTAGGAATACATACTTGGCTTATGACTCCAGAGTCGAGCATCCATTCCCATGGTATCTTAAGATCCTTATATCTTCCGCTTGCACTGTCCTTACTCGTTCAGTGTTATGAATACCTTGTTCAATTCTACAACAAGGGAAAGTACAATTAGGTGAATGTTGATTTCTTGATTTAGTATCATTCCTTAGAATTTAAAAGAAACAGGTATACAACAATTTTTTTATTCTGTTAAATACATTTCAGTCATCTACTCACTTATCCTGCAGAGCTTGCATGCGCTTCAGAGCCATAGGTGTAGCCACTCTCCTGTCATCATGGAAGGATGATGCTTCTGACTCCAGGTTCTTCAGATCTCGGTAGTTGAATGCTGCTTCTCTCATGGCATCTGCTTTCTTCTCGGGCCAATTAGGGAAGTGTTTGAGCACTGCTCTTTCATCCACAAGGTATGACAATTCTCCATCAAGCCACTTCACAAACTCTTCAACATCAGCTATCTCTTTGTATGCTGCATTTTGAACTTCGCTTGCGAGGAAGTTCACAAAGTTTCCTTGATTTTCTACATCTGATTTAATCTATTGAAATGGAAAATATAAGGGGGTGTTTTAGGCTTAGTTCTGAGAAGAGTTTGATGGGGAAATAAGTGACACTCCCAACAGTCAATAAGTGATGGTTTGGCATTGACATGGTACCCTGCGAACATCTTTTACCATTACTTTCTATTCCTTAACATGTTATATGAAACCCAGTAAAACTAAATATTGTGAAAATACTTTCTATACAAACATGGACACATACATATACCACAGATATTTAATTAAGACACATAGCAAAGGTTTTGCTGCTGGCGCATTTCAAAATGTTCTTTTTGTTATTAAGGGGGGGGGGGGTGGCATATGGAGAATATTAAAGCATGGCTTAAGTTCTACACATTTGTAAAAACCATGATCCACCGTTACAATTTAGCTAGTATTCTAGAGTAACATCACAAAAGTTTATCACTGTTAGTATTTTTTTATATAAAAACAAAGACATATAGTGTACATATATACTCCCTCTGGACGGTTTTCTTAGGCGTATCAGCAAAATCTCAGATACCAAGGAGAGTAGTAACCACGCATGCAAGCTCTTGGCTCAATACATGCAGCATAAAGAAACGTATGGTCATTAAATGCATGCAAGTTGTGCCATGCAGCCGGAGTACCTCAATCGATAACCCAGCGTGTGCTCACCCAATACCATGCAAGGCCATTTAAACATTTGACCTCGTACTTGCTGCCACGCCTAATATAGCTGCCAAACTCCAAAACGTGAGAACGCCTAACAAAACCGACCGGAGGGAGTATATGGTTTCTGTAGTGAAGCGTTAACTTCAAAACTCTGAAAACTATATATCAAGGCAGGGGTACCAGTAGTCTATTTCTGAATTAATACCTAAAATGGTTGTAGGCAAGATCCACGGGGTCCTCATTCAGAAACAAACCAAATGTTGGCTG
Source organism: Hyparrhenia diplandra (assembly GCA_015847255.1). Classification (NCBI taxonomy): domain Eukaryota; kingdom Viridiplantae; phylum Streptophyta; class Magnoliopsida; order Poales; family Poaceae; genus Hyparrhenia; species Hyparrhenia diplandra. The sequence continues at coordinate 22,178 of JADLZK010012511.1, forward strand.
CTCTCAAAGTAACACAGGATGGGCAGACAATATATGATATATTCTGATGAGCAGGCTTTGAACGATTAAAAGAAAAAAAGGACAGAAGGAATCAGCAGATAAATAGAACAATACGTTACACATCAATATGCTTAAACATGACAGAAAAAATATGTACTTACAGCTAAAACATAAGCTGATCTGTTCTCAATCTCCCCAATCATCTCTCTGCTGTTCGTTGCTGCTGGAATTCCTATGGATCCAGACTTTGCATCATTTTTGCCTTCACGCCGCACTAACAACCGGTACAGCTCGACTACCTCTGGTACCCTTTGTATCGCTTTTGTGCTCCTCTGCAACTTGGAAGGTAGTGGAGGTGGTGGTGGAGGAGGAGGAGGGGCCATGCATCCTTCCTTCCTCACAGTTGCCTTTGGTTGGGTGCATGTCGGATTGGGCGGTGGATTGGGAACCCTTGGCGCCCTTGATCTCACTAGGTTTACCCTGGAGAATTGCTGCCTGCTGTGACACAATGAGCTGTTGAGATCTACGGTTTCCTTAGCACCATCATTGCTCTGGACAAACTGCTTTTCCTTGGAGTAGCTGATGCTGATTGCAGAATTCTCCAGCTTCTTCCATAGAATCCTCTTATCAGTATCCTGGCCTTCGAGAGGAGATCTGACCTTTTAATCGGCTCACTTGGTGTCTCAATTGCTTGTTCTCCTCTTCCAGAGCGCGGTTCCTTTCAACCAGGCCATGGAGCTTGCTTCTTAGAAGCGTAACACATGCATCACCCTCCCTCATCATCTCTTTCTCATCAGAGGAGATGAGGTTACAGTATGGTGGTATTGGGTCCTCTCACTATATATGTCTCCTACTTCCTCACTCATATAGTGATGTTTTGTAAGTGAGGCGTTGTATCATTGTTTGAGCCTTGGCTAGAGAAACTTACAAATGTGCAAGCAAGAATGGGTCAAGCATTGAGTTTGGTGGGAGCTGTTGCTGGGCTAATTACTTGTCCTTAAAGTGATTGCTATGGGGTAGCTGACTTGTCTGTGGAACTTCCCTAGAGTAAAATGCAGTGAATACTTGGCGTTGGTTTCTCATTTTTCCTCTATGCCAGTTCGATCTTTGAATCGAATCACCCCTGTTTTATACTTAGGTTCAAGTTGAATTTATGTTATTTTAGCAGGTGGTTGTGAGATTTTAGCTTCAGCTGTTGAATTGCTATCCTGTTCTGGCAGAGGAAATCTAGTATGGTGTCTCCTTTTTTTTTCTCTCTTGTTTTTCATTGTTTTTTAGTCTCTATCATTTCTCAGACATTATGTTGCTTTCTTGATACCATCTTTTTTATTAATTCCTTGATTTTAAGCTTTCTTCTGCCTCAAGTTGTGTAAAAGGAGTTCAGATGGAGCTCCTTTACCAGCCTGAGCCAGGGACACCTTTGGCTAATAACAGGCAAGTGAAAGTTTTAAATCATAGGAAGAAAAAGAAATAAAGGGAAAGCCGACCAAAACAGAGAATAAAAGGGTTAAATTCTATGTGTTTACTTCTTGGACACATGAAGATGCTACATTCTTTCAGGCTGTTGGTTTCAGCTCATGCGCTGTAGAAGTAATGTCTATAATTTCTGGACTATAGTTATTGCAGTTACAGCAAACCTTGCTGAAACAAACATTCTGATTTCTGAAAATTCATTGCTTTGAGGGGGAATCTGAAGAATCAAATAGAGCTTTTCATTTAGTATTGGAAGAAACAACCCATGTCACTGTCAGTCTGCTTATGGGGGGAAATGACAACATGGATTGGTATCCCTACATATTATGGTTCTCAAACTGTTGCAAGTGGTGGCAACATGGGAAGAAGTTCAGCGTAAACAGAGCTGACAGCAAGAAGTTTCCCTCTGTAACATGGTGCAGAGGTTTCCAGTTTAGCAAGAAGTTCCCTGATGTATAGGGAATTGTTTGACATATTGAAGGAGTTCATTGATTTCATTGTCTCAGGTTTCAGATTTAGGTGGAATATACATGACACCCAGGAGAAGCAACTGAGTAGTAAGCATTTATGCAGTTCCACATGTTTCCACCAATTTTTTCCTTCGGAATTGATTGACAAAATTGCTAGATATTTGATGTATGGTGCATGAAGCCATGAACCGTCATCTTTCATGTATATGGAGCTCCTAAACGCATATCTGACACTGTGATTAAAGATGTATCGGCAGTGACACACATAAATGTGAGGAGCTAAGTCACCTAACTGAAGATACTGAAGCTGCACCAGTGAGTGATCATTGCAAATTTGCAATCATTTCGGTCCAATCTATATTAAAATCCCCACATGATGAGTTGCACTTGCACAGGATACACGTCGCTTCCTTGAGTTTGAGCTGTGACTGAGAATCCACCGCAAGAACTATTGTACCTTCGATTCGTTTTTATATGTATAAGATAACTTTTTTTTTTGAGTTGCTATGTATAAGATAACTTGAACTCGTAAATTTGTGCTAGTGTCTCCATTGTTTCTGCTCGTGGATTCCGACAAAGGGTGTCTATTTACACGCTGTTCATCATCTTGACCTGGTTAGCATTTTTTTATCTGAAACTACCAACAGTTAATAATCACCGACACATCTTGAGGTGTTTCACACGCGCTGATGGAGGATATTCATATTCATATAATCTGTACTACTAGTTTGTTTCAGGCACAGAAGCTGCCAAGCATCCGTACATTGTGACACCTTTTTTCTTGCCTGAGGAAACACGTTTCACCGGAACATTATTGCGTCAGTGAAGGCAACCTCATACTTGCCACGGTGAAAGTGAGTTTTACTCCGGCCATTGGCGTTGCTGCGCTGCACGCAGGACGGCTGGCTACCCGTGTAGAAATCCGGGCGGCGTGCGCGTCGGCATCAACCCTTTTGTTTTTCTGGTGTGAAACTTTTGGGCGGTGCTTGATCCGACGTTCGTTGTCCGTGGTACACATGATGGAGCCGATTTCTTCGCCCAAGCTGACGAAACACTTGCTGAAAGGCCATACCACGACACGCCGACTTGGTTCGGTGAGACGGTGAGTGATCCCATCACGCGGCTTAGCTCACAATCCCTAGGTGGAAGTTGGATGTCCGATGGATTTCTACGGTTCAAAAAAAAATGGTAAGAAGAGATGGTCCCCCACCAAAATTTGAATTTACAGGTCGTTTTGTCAAAATCGTGGATGTCCAAATTAGTTTAGCTTCCACCCATGCTCACAATAGCATCCGATTTAGACCCGCGGGACCAGGGAACAGTTTCAGTGCTCCACACTGAACTACCGACCTGTTTGTTATGTTTCCCACAGGCCGGATAGCAGTGGTAGGAAGCTAGGGGTATACTATGCTATCGCAGAACTAGAACAGTAGGAATAAACTAGAAACAGCTTGTTGTAGCCACTTGCTTCATCAGCAATTCAACAAACAGCAGTGCTGAATGTTAAATGGAGCCTATACCGGCGTAGCCAGGGCTCCAAAGAAACCCAGGTACATTCTTGCTGGACCCAAGCAAGCAATACCACTTTTTTCCTCCCCAGCTTGGCACCTAACTTGACGTTCTTCGTTTCCAAGCTACTTATTTTCCATCCAGTGGTTTGCCTTTTCCACTCCAGAACTTTCTTTTCAGTCATCAGAGAAATCGATTGTGTTGTGTTGCCAACATTCGCGCTGGCCGCAGAGTCTCAGTCAGCTAGTACGAACTGGTGCCTTGGGGACATCAATGGTACGTGTGTTTGAAAGACGTGAAGCCTTACCAGTCTAGTGAGGATTGCCAATGGCCAAACCGAAACTGCGACTTGAGAGGAACGAGAGGCGTGCGTGCTGAGTAGGTGTATGCTTGTACGCAGGCCTAACTGGAGTTTGGTGTTGCTGGTCTAGTCTTAATGAAACAGAGGCAGGTTTGGTGCCTCCGCCTCCGCTGGTCCTGACGACAACAAGAGTTGGGGGCAATGCCGCCGTCGGTCGCGCTCATCCAACAGGACAGGACCGGTCGTCCACGGGGCTTCGCCCACACGCACGGCCGACGTGGGAAGACAGCGACCGGACCCCGAGCAGGCGGGCAGTGTTGCGTCCTCCTCGTCGCCACGGCCAGTCAGTGATCAGTGTGGCGTGGCCAATGGCCATTGCCCACCGACACCCTGTCCTGTGTGCTCGATGCCTCGATCCGTCGGTCGATCGTCTCGGGTTCAGCCGTTGGCACGAAATGCTTTGGGTTTGGGCCGTCAGAAGAACCGGCGGCGGAGGGCTTCGACCGTTTCGCCTGGGTTTCCCTTCATCGCGCGGCCTGTCAATTTCCCAGAGCCTCTCTGTCCTTTTATACAATTTTCCTTGCTTCATCTCTGCTCCTAAACCTGCATGACGCTTTCCCTCCTTTTCAACTCTCCTGTGTGAAGCTTTTCTGAAACTAACACATAACCATTTGTTTAGGTCTAACATTTTGGGGGTGAATTCAGTTCTTCAATTGTTTGCAGAACTGGTTTATCGAGGGAATTTCTTCACCAACGACTTCTATGCTGCCTGTGAATGGCGATGTGGTGGCCGTATCAAGCTCTTCACAGCGGCCTGGTCTAGCAACCACCATGAATAAGCACAACAAACCTCGGTGTAATTTGTCCTCAACTAAAGAAGCAAAAGAAATATTTGTTTCTCCTATTCTCCAACTGGAATTGTTCTGATTAGCATCAGTTGCAGTTACTTGATTCTAGCATTGCATATGGGCCCGTCTGCATCCCTTCATTTTGGAGCAATTGGAATCTACTTAAGAAATTAAGCTATTTGATTCGAATTTGAGATTCCACGGCTTTCCAAAGTTCACATATAAGTCATAAATCTCAAATTGGTAGGGTAAATGCGAGGTTGCTCGTCGTAGTAAAGCAGTTGTTGAATGGGAAAAAAAAAAAAGGCATCTTCTATTTCCACATGAGGGTGAAAAATTCCATAAGATTAGCGCATATGAAGGCGCCAATTTACATTATATTAAAAATCTTGATTGACAAGTTCTACCAACTATGTTGCACAGGTACTTATAGAAGGTGACTTATCCTTATCCGATACGTATTAGATATTGATACTCCTTGGATCAGAGATTAGGCGTTCAAATCCGATACATATCAGATATCAATACACCTTAGATACATGTCAGATACTTCTTCTCATCATAGATTAAGCGTTCAATTGTTCAAAATTTCAAATAACTTCTTTTATACAAGTATAATGATACATATCAGATATCACAGTCCTGGAGGATGCTGTGAACAAGATGATGCAGGTGGCAGTACAGATCTTGGCGAAGAAGCAGAAAAAGGACCAACAGCAGAGGAAGGACTGAAGGATGAAGAAAGTGTCAGGAACCGGTGATGAAATACGGCTACAACATCTAACCATCATCTGGTCTATGGCGTTCTTTTGTTGATGCTCCTAAGTGGATAGGCGACTTGCTGCTTTAGTCAGTAGTTCTATTCTGTCTGTTACTTCTGGTCGTATTCTGAAACTTTCTGATCTGTCTTGGTCAGGCGTTTAGTGCTCAAATGTCGGAGCAAAGGTTTAGTACTGTTTACGTTTTTCTGGTTCCTATATTTTGATCTTCCAAAACGTTCACATTGTATTTCCGTTATCAATATAATGGAAATGGGGCCTCCCTCGGTTCAAAAATATATATATATATATATATATATATATATATAAATTGCTTCAAAACTTGTAAGTTTTAAGTTTTTTTTTTAGACCACATCGTTGCGCGTTTTTCATTAAGCGAGAATAAAGTTCAAACAAATGATTGGAGACACTAATCACAATTACCGAAGCGAGACCTAGCATCTACTTGAAACAACAATAAGGATTATATTTGGCGAATATGCGACACAAGCATGACCCGAATAGACCAGGTCGGGCCTCCGCCTCCTCGGACCCTCGGTGTTGAGTTGCATGGCGAGAGCTCGATGGCGCCCTCGGCGAGGGTCTCGAAGCGGCGACATTTGGACTATGACATACCGCCCACGAAGGCGGCCCTTACTTGTCTCCTCAAGCGGTAGTCGGTGCCTCGCTGGTCCACGTGAGCGCCCAACTTCGAAGCGGCGGCAAGCGGGCTTGGAGGGTAGCATTGGCGCCGCCCGCGGACGCTACGCAATGCGCCTGCTTCAACGCCTGAGCAGTTGGAGGCGGGGTGCGTGGCCGGCGCAACCCGCGGTCCCCGATTTGATAAGCGGTGTGGCCACAGACCATGGCTTCAATATCCGCTTGTTGGGACCGAGGCTGGCGGGTTGGCCCCGGCCTCACCCTCCATGGACACCGGGGGCACGTCTGCGCCCGTCGGCCCGGGGTTCCGGCTAGTCGAGTCGGCCAGGGCATCGCGGAAGGCGGCGGGGCCGTCTCCATAGTGGAGGGCGTCAGCGTAGTACCCCCCGCCACAACGACCTCAACAGCCACCACCGACACAACAGCATCCACATCATAAAAAAATCCTACGTGGCATTGTATGAGATGACTAGCGTGTAGCAATGTATCTGCTCTTACTCATTACACCCCTACACGGTCACATAATACCCCACACCAATATACTCAATACAATTGTATGATCCGAGTCAAATTAGCTCAAGTTACCAAAATTAGTAGTATTTATACCTCTATTCTCTAAATAAATTTATGATAAATATATTATATAACTAATCTAATGATGCTTATTTATATCATGAGTGTTATTATTATTTTATATAAATTTAGTTAAAGTTTAAAATGTTTGACTTCTCGAAATACAAAAATTACATGTTTTTTGGAAGGAGTACGAAAAGGAAACACAGACAAGGACTTCGTCGGGTGGTTCACTTCAGCCGCAAAAGATGACGAAAGACCTTCTACACAGCAGCTTACGACCGACCCTATTCTAGTAACGGATCTGTTTAGATCCATTATTTAGTGCTAAAAATTATCTCCTTTATTATTGAACTAGTACATGGATTCAAACGCAAACACAAAAGGCCTTACCATGCCATTGCTGCGAGGATTGGCTCGCCTGCTTGAATTGTTGTCAAACTGGTTTAGTGTCACTTTGGGTGCCAAGCTAGTGGATCACTGAAAAAATGACTGAAGCCATAGAAAGCAGCCCAGACTTTAAAAACAAAAATAATCCAGAAACCACAAGCCCACAACCCCACGGGCCAGACAGCTCGCCCCACGTATCATGCTTGGGCCTTATTTGGAAGTTCTAGCTTTTTCAAAAGCACCTTCTAAGAATGTTTTCTGACCTCCTCTCAAAAAAAAAAAAAAAAAAATGTTTTTCTAACCAAGGAGCTTCTCTTTTGTTAGTATAAAATGTAATTTATAGAGCTTTTGTCAGCTCGAAGAAACTATCCTATTTGAGAGAGCTTTTTAGCTTTTCCAGCTTTACGGAGAAGCAAAAGCTCAAAGCTCCTCAAACAAGGCCCTTGGTGCGTAGTTCATTTTTTTCCACCATGCGACACTGTAGATAACTGTAGTTCATCTGCAATTAGTTTGGAGTTATTATTTTATTATTCCCAATGTTTGACCAGATGCCCCTTGCTCGAACAACTGAGCTGCCACATATATGTCGGATGGGACGCAGACATGCCTTGTTGATGTTTGTACATGATATATGGAATATATGATAGATCTACTTTAATCCGTATCAAACATCAAGCGTGACTCAATTTGGAAATCAAATGTTCTATGCTTGCAATATGTGTGATTAGAATCAAACCTTGTGACATTTTATATGACTTATTTATGAGCTGTTATTTGAGCATTATCTTTGTTGTAGGCGCTTTTAGCTTTAAATTGTCTGGTGGCCATTCTGATGTTATGGTGTAGTGTAAATTTGAGAAATTCTCTATAGTCCAATTTCCGTGTCATCCATATGACTTTTGATGGCTGACCTCGGGGAATTTACTTCCTTGACTGTGGAAATATGTTTTCCTATTGTCTTCATTCGATAGGGATAGAATTTTAGACGTGACAACAGAGAAAGTCCTATCGACGAAGAGCTAGGGAAATGGTGCACCGAAAAGGAATTAAATTGAAAAACATTTTTTCATCCCTATTGTTTTTGCTCCGTTACCAAATAACTTTTGCAGTTTTTAATTAATTTGAAGTGTCGGTCAGGGACTCAGGGCCATGTGCTTTGGACTTTGGTGTGGCAGCGGTTTACGCCCGATGAGCAAACGAAGGCATGAAGCCGTACGGTGTGGCAGCGGTTTACGCCCGATGAGCCCCGGGTTTGACATTTGACTCGCGCGAGTAGCACGGTCGTTTTGAGCTGCGAGAGGACTTGCATGTTGGGGGCGTCATGCGTTTGAGAAACTCGTCTACGATTTGGCTTTAACAAACGAACACGGAGTACACACGTACGCTTCTGTGGGTCTGAGATGATTGGTTATCTATGCCTCAACTCAAGCCAGCTGAAAGCTGATCCAAGACAATTAATAGTTTCTGTACTGGGATTATTACCGCAAATCCTGTGCTCAACTCATTAACATGACCAAACCGACCACTGGATCAGATGTCAATATTCTCTCACACGCCTCTGGCTATCCGCTATCCTACGTAAGAAGAAGGAAGGAATGTCTTCCACATGGATACAAAAAGGTTGGACGAATTGGCTGAATTTTGTCTCCTTAGTTGTGCCCATCAATTTGAATGGGAATAAGGATAGGCTCTGTGCCAGCTGAAGAAAAATGAAGATTTTTTTGACCGGATCTTCATATACGGAGAAAGATTTGTTCTGGAAGGCAAAGCTCCCATTGAAAATAAAACCTTGTTTGGTTTAGGGACTTTTTAGTTCTTGGTACTAAAAAAAATCCCTAAAAATCAAATAGAAAGGGACTTTTTCACCTTTTTTTCTATTAGTCTCTAAAAGTATCTTTTAGAGAGACTTATTATTTTAAAAGCCTCGGGACTAAAAAGTCGTAGGACTTTTTGAACCAAACAACACTAAAGAGTTTTCTCTGTTATTTAAAATTGAAAGAAGGGTCATACTTACAAAAGATATATAACTTGTTAAAATGGGGAGGAAAAGGGGACGCTAGCGCTTTTGTGGTTATTTAAAAGGAGATAGTGAAACATCTCTTTTTTCAGTGTCAATTATTGATGCATTTTTTCATCACTTTTAATCTTCCACCACCCAAAAATAATATTCACAAGTTTCGCTCGTAGCTTAGGAATTTTAGTCCAAGTTTGAGAAGTCGGATAATTGTGGGTTCGCGACTATGCGCTTGGCTTTGTAGTTGAGTAGAAACTATATAGTATTCGACAAGAAAAATTCTAGCTTCTTGCAGATAATATTTAGAGAAATTTACTAGATTAGACAAAATGATCAAAGAATGGTGATGAAGGCAAGTGTTTGGAGGTTGTGCTGTTAGAGGTGTTTGGAAGAGTAGGTTGGAAGCAACATCTTTCCATTCATCCCAAATTATAAGTCGACTTTTGACTTTTTAGGTTTCATCCATTTAGTTATGTATAGATACATAAGCTAAATGGATGAACCCTGAAAAATCAAAAAGTGACTTATAAAGAGGATGGAGGGAAACAAAGTTTGGAGATCTAAGTGCCTTTATGTTTATGTTATGTTCTATGGCTTTCGCGTGTGTGATGTAAGCAGTAGAGAGTGGACTTTTTTTTTTTATACTAAATTGTTGTACCCAATGAAAGGTAAATGTGAAAAACCGAAATACTTTTATTCCTTAATTAAAAATAGATAGATTATTTTTTCAACGTTTAAAAATAAGAGCTCTCAGACGGCATTTGGAGCCACAATTAGCATGGACTCTTTGTTTTTGCTCGGTCAGGAGAAATCAGCGGAAAATGATTGCACATGCCACGTACTGCCGGTCCAGATCCAGCCGATTCTAAGCCGAAACCAGTGGGAGTGGGAGGGAGGTTTTCTGGCTTTGTCCTGCTCCTGCATACCAAACGCGACGTTGTTTCGCGCTCGCTGCTGCTTTCTCTGCACCGGGTTCATCATCATTCATCCACGCTCGCGTTGTTCCCATTCAACATTCCAGATTTCCAGTCTCGAGTCCGATGTCCAGCCCCAACACTAGGGCCAGCCGCCGATGGGGAGCGCATGCCATCTGTGAACTCGCAGAGAACGAGCGTTAGCTCGGTTGGTTTCGTTCGGAGGTGGGCGAACGGCCAGACGCAGGTTCGATCGCTGGGATCGCCTGCGTTTCTCACCGGGAATAATAGATTCCCATCCCAACCTTCATTTCGGATTTTTACGGCGGTTTCTCTTCGGCGTGGTTCGTTCGATGGGACTTCTGGCGCTCGCCGTCGTCTGGTCTCGATTCGATTCGATTGGTATCGAAGGAAGCGATCTTCCAAACCGAGTGTAGTTGTAGGTGCGATTATCTTTCGGGTAGTGTGTGTGGGGTGTGCGTGTGTAGTGGTGATGCGTATATACGAGCAGATCTTCTGGTATCCCGGGTTCGGTTAAGAGGCATCTAAAAAAATCTGTGAACTCGCAGAGTCGGTGGCACGTGGGCCTGGTCTTTAGTAGGGCCGCTCAACCGCTGATGGCGTTACTGTTTCATGGAAGATCCATCAACCAGCACAATGCACTGAAGCCGCGACACATGTGACACGTACTAGCCAGAGCCAGGTCTGCCCGCGCCCAGGCCCAGTTGCATGATTGCATCGTGGAACGGAGTCAAACCTGAGTCAACCTTGGCAGCTTGCGCAGCAAACAAAAAAAACCCAAAACCGCGACGTGCGCCCCAAACCAAAACCACCGCGCCACCGCCGCACACGCCTTTCCCTGTTTTCACTACGAATCCAACGAAACCCACGAGGAGGCTACCTCGCCCGCCCTTCGTTACACCGACGCGTGGGGCCATCGCCTGTCCCGGCCCACGTCCCACGCGAGTGCACCGCCGGCTTTCCCCACGGCGGCCGCGCAGCCCCTGGTTTTGGCCGAAAGAGGACGTGTTTTACGCGGAACACCCCGTGATTACACAAAAATCCCGTGCACGGCCCCTCTGCGCCACCTCGGTATAAAAACGACGGACAGGTGGTGCCTCCACAGGACCAAATCCAACACCCGTCAAAGCGAAAAACCTCAGAAAAACCCCAAACCGCATTGTATTCTCGCCCATCACTGTCTGTCCCTGCCTGGTGCCTGCTCTGTTGCAACTCCACTAGGCCGCCCCTCAACCAACCCACCTTGATCCTCCGATCCGTTCGTTGATCGATCCATGGACACCCAGGTCGGATCCGTGAACGGGACGGCGGCGGCGGCGGCGAACGACGCAGTGGGCTGCCCCGCGGCGGCGCCGGGGTGCCCGATGGCGTCCACGCCCGCGGCGACCCTGTCGGCGGGGAGGCGTCGCTGGGGCGCCACCTCGCGCGCCGCCTCGTGCAGGTCGGCGTCAACGACGTCTTCGCGGTCCCCGGGGACTTCAACCTCACGCTGCTCGACCACCTGATCGCCGAGCCCGGGCTGCGCCTCGTCGGCTGCTGCAACGAGCTCAACGCCGGGTACGCCGCCGACGGGTACGCGCGCGCGCGCGGCGTCGGGGCCTGCGCCGTCACCTTCACCGTCGGGGGCTCAGCGTGCTCAACGCCATCGCGGGCGCCTACAGCGAGAACCTCCCCGTCATCTGCATCGCCGGCGGGCCCAACTCCAACGACTACGGGACCAACCGCATCCTCCACCACACCATCGGCATCCCCGACTTCTCGCAGGAGCTCCGCTGCTTCCAGACCGTCACGTGCCACCAGGTGAGTCCGTCCACTTTTGCCTGTGGTGATTTTGGGTGGGTTTCATTCTTCGTTTCATCTGGTTGCTTAATGGCGGCTTGTTTGCTTGTTCGTGGATTCAGGCCGTGGTCACCAATCTGGACGACGCGCACGAGCAGATCGACACGGCCATTGTCACGGCACTGAGGGAGAGCAAGCCGGTGTACCTCAGCATCAGCTGCAACCTCCCCGGGCTGCCTCACCCTACCTTCAGCCGCGACCCCGTGCCCTTCTTCCTCGCCCCCAGGTACCACCTGTGTCCGTACTCAGATTCACTGGCTGTTTTTTATGCATGCTTTGCTTGGATCATGAAACATATCCACAGATTTGCAACGTTATATATTTATTCCACTGCTGTCACCTTCTAATTAAATAGGTAGCACCGAGACAATGCAATATCGTTATACATGAAGCCATCTGATGAGATCTAAGTCTTCATACTAGATGAACAATCATCTTATGTGATAATGCAGTGTCATATGTTCAAGTCATCTATCAATTTTAAGTCTGTAAACTTGTAATACGGTACTGCATTTTTTTTACTGGGGAGCCGAGGCCCCTACAGTGCACTGCAATTGTGGGGAACTTGATGCTATCAGAAATCTTGGTATCAATAATTCTGTTGTAATGCTGCAGGATGAGCAACAAGATGGGGCTAGAGGCTGCAGTGGAGGCATCTGTCGAATTCCTGAACAAGGCGGTGAAGCCGGTGCTTGTTGGTGGCCCCAAACTGCGTGTGGCAAAGGCAGGAAAGGCATTTGTCGATCTGGTAGATGCCAGTGGCTATGCCTATGCAGTGATGCCATCGGCCAAGGGTCTTGTGCCAGAGACGCATCCCCACTTCATCGGCACCTACTGGGGCGCCGTTAGCACTGCCTTCTGTGCTGAGATTGTTGAGTCCGCAGATGCCTACCTCTTTGCAGGCCCCATTTTCAATGACTACAGCTCTGTTGGCTACTCATTCCTCCTCAAGAAGGACAAGGCCATCATCGTCCAGCCTGAGCGTGTGATAGTTGGGAATGGTCCGGCATTTGGATGTGTGATGATGAAGGAGTACTTGTCTGAATTGGCCAAGAGGGTTAAGAAGAACACCACTGCCTATGAGAACTACAAGAGAATCTTTGTACCTGAGGGCCAGCCGCTGGAAAGCGAGCCGAATGAGCCACTGCGAGTCAATGTGCTCTTCAAACACATCCAGAAGATGTTGACCGGTGATAGTGCTGTGATTGCTGAGACTGGTGACTCCTGGTTCAATTGCCAGAAGCTTAAGCTGCCAGAAGGCTGTGGGTGAGTATTCTGTACCTTACTCTGTTGTATGTGTTTCTCTTGAACTGTTCTGCGCCTTGTTCTCATGAGAACTGTTTGCATGCTGCAGGTATGAATTCCAAATGCAGTATGGTTCAATTGGATGGTCAGTGGGTGCATTGCTTGGCTATGCTCAGGGTGCGAACCAAAAGCGTGTGATTGCCTGCATTGGTGATGGGAGCTTCCAGGTGAGGTTTCATTGCCTGATCAAACTACCTTCTCCTCTCTGCTGCAATTTGTTTGATGATGGCTCAATTCTGATGTGATCCTGGGGGCAAACCTTATGCAGGTGACAGCACAGGATGTGTCAACTATGCTGCGATGTGCGCAGAACAGCATAATCTTCCTGATCAACAATGGTGGGTACACTATTGAGGTGGAAATCCATGATGGACCATACAACGTCATCAAGAACTGGAACTACACTGGTTTTGTGGATGCCATCCACAATGGAGAGGGCAAGTGCTGGACCTCCAAGGTAAACTGTTTGCTCTTTGTCTAATGCTTACCGGAAAATTTTGAGCTAGCAGATGCTGTTCAACTGAAGAACTGGTACTGATGGACTGCAATGATAAATTCTGCAGGTGAAGTGCGAGGAGGAGCTGACGGCAGCTATTGAGACAGCGCTAGGGGAGAAGGACTGCCTGTGCTTCATCGAGGTGATCGCGCACAAGGACGACACCAGCAAAGAGCTGCTGGAATGGGGTTCCAGGGTTTCTGCTGCCAACTCCCGGCCACCGAATCCTCAGTAGAACAGTCTTGCAAGCTCCAAGCCTCAGACTCTCCGTAGTGATGGTAGCATGGTGGGACTGAATCGAATAACGTGAACGCATTGCCCTTTCAGTTACGTTGGTTTTTTTTTCCCTCGTGTTTCTGTGGTCCTGTATATATTTGTGACGTGTTCCCTGTTTCTCCCATGTGAATTCCACAACAATTATGAGAATTCAGGTTGCTGATGGCCCATTTTGTTTTGTGACTATTTGTGCTCGGTGTGAACATCGCCAGCCGGGGATCATGTGATCCGCATCGTAATTGTCGTTTTTTTTTAGCAAGATCCTATTTGTCGTTTGAAGAGACGAATAGACGATTTTGTAGTGGTAAATGTATATCTATTTGTCCATCGTCGGCTGGTTGAAATTGAAATATATAGACCAATGGACGATATGTTAGTGGTAGCCTGGGAGAAGGGAGATGTATATCTTTGATCTTTGTCCATCATCGGCGATTCGGCTGGCTGAAGAATATAGAAGGGGAGCTAGAGCCTACTATTAGATCCGGATAGGGATCGTGCATGAACCAATGTGCACTGAATCTGGCATAGATCTTTGTCCCTAAATGTTTGTCTCAGAAAACCGAACACAATGGCTTAGATGCACCGCGTAAAGGGACGGAGGGAGTATTCAGGTTTTTAATCATTGATTAGGAAGGCTGCAGAGCACAGACCACAGAGGTGCGCATCGCGGTGTGGATTGCTTTATACAGTGTCATCCTATCAATGTGCAGGTGGGTATACTTGAAACTTTCTCGGCAAGTTGCTGTCCTTACTCCTTTGTGCATCTTTACATTAGGCAAGTTGCTATCCTTTATCCTTACTCCGTGCATCTTTACATTAGGCAAGCATGCTTTAGCAAATCCTTGGAGCCATCTGTAAACGTTGTTTATTCTGGGTTCCGACATGTTGTGTTGCTTTTGGGAGCCCATGTGGCACTGCATAACCAATTAACCACGTTCTTTGTATTTGATTGGTGGTTTGTGATGGGTTCGGTGGCGGGCCACAAAGCAAAAGGTTACTTTGCATAGAAACATACTACACAGCTATGCAAAAAAAAAAATGATGCTTTTGCAGAAAAAATGACATCGACATTGATCAGGACGTGGGAGAAAGCTCATGACACTAGGTGGCGCGATTCAACCGCTGCGCTTGTTGTTTTGCTCGATGGAGCATTGGCAAAATGTAATTTTGTACTCACTATGTATTATCCGGTTGAGTAATTCTTTAGCCCCTCCACTCAGAAACGAACACTACTACATAACGCTTCAATAGGGACGGCTCAAAAGCCACATTAGGGGCGGTTTTCGTAACCGCCCCTAATCTCCCGTTCCTACAGTGGTTTTACAGCAACCGCCCCTATAGTAAACTGTATGAAGTCACAAGTCGTGCATTTTTTCGCGTTAAATCGCGCGCTACGCGGCCGGCGGCATTCGAACGCGACCTCATGCTCTTGGCCCCCTCTCTCCCCACCACTGCGCTACACACTCATATGTATCCATATCCCATTCAGCGTCCCCACATATTATACAATTACGAGTGTAAATTGACTATTTGAGGCCATAAATGGATTCAAAGTAAAAAGTGGTCAACTATAAAGTTTCATAACTTTTCGAGATCTACATTTCATATGTAGGAAGTTTTTCATCGAGGTCGTTCACGAAATTTGAATTTCAAATTTGAGACATTTGAACACGACTTTTGCATGACTAGATGATTTCAAAGTAAAAAGTGGTCAACTACAAAATTTCATAACTCTCTTGTGATCGGTGTGCTTGAGCTCCCACCGAGGATTTGGCACCGGCCATTAAGCTTAGCAACCGTCAAGTGAGTGTATTGCCACAACGGGGACTAGCGTGCCGGCGAGCACGTGAACCTCGGTGAAAAATCATCGTGTTAATTGTGTGCTTGCTCGTTGGAGATTTCATATTGATCACGGTGATTGGCTTCCACCTCTACACTCCACCTACACTCCACCGTCGGTATATCGATCACTCTTTCCCTTGCTTTACATTCGATATTCTTGTGTAGAATTGCTTAGGTTGCTTAGTTGGTTAGAATAGTTTAGCTCCTAGTGAATAAATTAGTTAGCATTTCTTGCTCACCTAGGAGTAAACTAGCGATCTAGACTTTGCTTGTGATTAGAGATATTAGAATTGACTTGTGGCTTGCTTAGCTAGTTCGTAGCACCGCTCATTTAGCTTCACCATCTTATTTACTAATCCGGATGCTTAGTGTTGTTGCAAGATTTTTTAATAGGTTATTCACCCCCTCTAGCCATTAGGACCTTTCACCCGTGGCACACAAAGGGTGCAAAAATCGTGGAAAAAGGGTCCCATGAGTAGGAGCTGATGGGTGCTAACCAGTGGGGTCTTGTCGGCTTTAAAAAAATATTTTGCTATTTTTGGCATTAATTTTTCATGAAATCTAAAAATGATTTGTAGAGGCGACTCAATCATCAGCTGGCCCTACAAATCGATTACCAAGGGCGGTTGGAGAACAGCCCCTACAAACCGTTCATGTTTAAGAACAGTAGCTTAGCAGCGGTTGCCAAAACTGCCCCTACAAATGGTCTCGAGCCACTCCTAAGTATCTATTGTAGTAGTGATTTTCCCATGAATGGACATGGCTTGTTGTAAAAGGACACATCAAACTTTTTAGAGAAACATATGAGTAAGCTTACATAAGAACAACCAAACGTTTTTGGTAAAAGCGAATAATTTTTTAATCTTTCTATTAACAAAATAATTGGACATATGTCACATATATAGATTATCTTGTTTACATATTGATATTAAAAGGGTTAGCTCACCAATTTGGTAAGGATATATATTTTTTTGTTAAACAATTTGGCAAGAAGATGGCTATATAGTTGACAGTGAGAGTGGTTGTGACAATAGACATAATTATGGCGATCAGTTCAACTCAGAGAAAAATGAGATAATTCGAATCTAATAATTGGTGTCTGTGAAAAGTTTGAAAAACTTTGGCGCCAACCTCTGACCGGATCATACAGTGCTACTCCAAAGTGAGCACCCTACCATCCAGTCACGCAGCCTGGAAGTTTTGGTTATGTTTTGACCGGATCATACGGTGGGAGTCGATTTCACCCAGCGTATCATCCGATCTCGATCGCTGCCTCGTTTGGCGTGTCGATGCTCACCACACCGTACCATCCGGTGTAGGTTGGGGTTTTCAAAGAATTTCTTGACTTTGATATATGGTGCTAGTTCAATTCACCACCGTATCATCCGGTCTCGCTTGCTCGTTTAACCTATGCGTTCTGTTTGACCGGATGATAAGGTTCTGTTGAGCAGTGCACCACCGGCACCATCTGCTCTTTGAGAGGTGTTGTTTTGGTTCGTTCTCTTGCGTGAAGTCGTTTCCGCACGTTTCCACGGCTTCCTATAGTTGGTCTTGTTGGGTCTTTAGCTCTGCTTAAGCCTGGCAAAAAATACCGATACCCATTACCCATACCGAAATACCCGAACCCGGACCCGAATTACCCGAACCTAAGGTACCCGATCCCAAATTCGGATAGCGATTTTAATTACCCAAAATTTGTTTGGGTAATTCGGGTAATACATTCCGGTACCCAAACTACCCGAACTACCCAAAGTTTTGCCTTCATCTTTGCATTTATCACTTGTTGTTAGTTGTACACTAGAAATTATCACTTTATTAGAATATAATTATCTTGATTTGAATGAGTGACTATAATATATTATTCTCCACGAATTGTTGTTTAAATTCTACACAAATCGTAGTGAAATTATGTTTAAATTGCTAATGAATTTTTGTTTAGTTTGTTGTTTTTATAAATTTGGGTAGATTGGGTAATACCGAACCCGAACCCAATTATCGGGCACCGAAATTTCGGGTAGTGTTTTTCGGGACTAATATCGGGTAGTAGTTTTCATTACCCGAATTTTCAATTACCCAATTACCCGACCGAAAAAATCGGGTAACCCGAATGCCCGGGCTTAGCTCGCTACGCCATGAGACCTTGTCAAGCTCAAGCTCTAGAAGAGATAGGGATTGTGACGTTCGTTTGGGCATACGCCGTGAGGAACAATGATTTATACTTGTTCGGTGTGCTAGAGTGGCGTCCTACGTCCGGTTGGGCTGGAAAATATGTTACGCCATGCGCTTGGTATTCAGACTTTGGGTCTATTGTGTTGTGTTGGGTGATGGATCTAACTATCTCGGGGAGCTGCACTTCAACAGAGTTTCTAGTATGATTACTCCCTCCATCTCAATATACATGTCGTTCTAGCCAAGGTGAAAGGTTTCAAAATACATGTCGTTTTAGGCACCGCACCCTACGAGTGTGCCTATCGCTGTAATCAGCCATCCATCCATCCCATCCCTGCCTCCCACTACGTGAATAAAAAAAATATTGGGAAGGCTTATATCCTCTCATTCACGAGCTTAGAGAGAGAATACTAGGAAAGGAGGAAGAATAAAGTAGGGGCAACATAGTCTTTTACTACTTTTCTTGGTATCTCGTGTTCGAGTGCTAGAACGACATGTATATTGAAATGGAGGAGTACATGATAGTGGGGCCTCGTTTAGATGGCTAAAGTTTCTAACATTTTTCCTCCCTCTCTCCATCACATCACAATAAATACACCAAAAGACATGTTCGAGTATAAAATGTAGATAAAAAAAATAACTAATTACACAGTTTAGATGTACATTACGAGGCGATTCTTTTGAACCTAGTTATGTCATAGTAGAATAATATTTATCACAAACAAACGAAACGTGATACGATTGTGCTTCTGAGAGTTCAGCGGTGCTTTTTGCAAATTTTTCAACCAACTAAACGAGGCCTGGATTACATGATAGCGATACTACTAGGATTACATCACCTGTGGGCAATCCTAGTTGAACTAGAATTTCTCCCATCCTTATAGGGTATCCCGGGTACTTTGTACCGATAACCTATCTCTGTGGCCGTCTTTTCGGTCTTCGTTTGAAAACACAATCGTTGTCTCTTCCTTCCAACAAGCATGTTGATCTAGTTATGGGGAAACTAATTAAAGATATTTCAAAATGATGCAACAATCGATGTCCAATTCTAGGCCTTGTTTAGATGTTAGAAAAAAACTTGCAAAAGTAGCTACTTTGGAACTCCTGTGGCGCATCAGAGCACGTTTCGTTTGTTTTGTGGTAAATATTATCCTACCATGAGGTAAGTAGACTCAAAAGAATCGTCTCATAATGCACATCTAAACTGTGTAATTAGTTATTTTTTTTACCTACATTTTATACTCAAAACATATGTCTTTTGGTGTATTTAATGTGATATGATGGAGGAAGAGTGAAAAAAAGAGTTAGAAATTTTAGCAATCTAAACAAGGCCAACTCTCGGAAGAATGAAAAGAAAAAAAAGAAAATAAACAGACAACGCAGCCACATTGTCCGCACGAGCCGCGAGCTCGCTAGCAGGCACATGCGGCAGCCCGTGTAGCGCCGCGTAATTTTTGCGGCGGCCCGTTCTGTCCGCTATTCAGCCGCGATGCCTGCACGTGGAAAATAGGACCCAGCATCGAATATACTTACAGTGGAAGAAGAAATCAAGGCAGCGGTTCATGGTGACCCCGACCCGCATACCCGACTGGAGGTCCACGCCGGGGTCCGGGAGGCCGCGGCAGAAGTGCCGCGCGTAGATCACGGCGGCCGTGCTCTGCAGGTAGCTGCAGGCGATGTTGGCCGACATGTCTAGCTCCAGCGGCATATTTCCGATGTTACTCAAGAACCCGCTTGAGGAAGTGGGCGGCGCTGTGGAGCTCGGCGTGCCTTGGACGGTGCCTAGCACGGCTATGGACGCCGCCAGTGGCGAAGCTAGAGCGAAACGGAGGGGTGTGACTATAAGGAAGAGATAAAATATATTTACCCAAAAAGAGAAGTCCAATAATATTTGTTTAACTTGGTGTAGCACAAACTAAATAATGTCAACACGATGATTTATTCTTCAATATCATGTCTTCGAAGATTGAGCAGCCTATAAGAAAAGAATAAATGATTTGTTACACAAATATTTTAGGAAGAAAGAATGATCAAATGAAAAAAAAAACATATATCACATTAAATTACCTTTAATCTTCATCATCAAATCTACGATGTTTCATTTGCATAAAGCGATGAACCACAGCCTCATTGGTGACTTTCATCATCTCATCTTTCTCCACATAGCAAATAAGACAATTGCTCATAAATTGATCACCAATGTGATTGCGCAAATATGTTTTAACAATCTTCATGGCTGAGAAACACCTCTCAACTGTAGGAGTAGCGACAGGTAACACAAGTACAAGCTTCAGCAATTGATAAACCATTGGATAACGATCATGTTTCCTAGTCTCCACCATTCTTTTAGAAAGCTCAACAATAGTTTGTAGGTTAGAGAACCTATCATCACTTCTCACATCAGATATGTAGAGGCCAAGTTCATGGCTAAGGTCCCTCAATTGCCCAGAATCAAAATCATGTGAAATGACAGAACGGATTGATGGAATGAATGAAGCCAATTACCTGGGCGTTGGCGTTAGTCCTTGGGGCCTGCAGATCAAATCAGCTGATGGCCGCACGGCACGCGCGCATAGAATTGGAGGTCGGCGCCGGCGGCCGTTCGTCGCGCTGCTGTCGTCGCGATCGGCGATTCCACGATCCAGAAGACAGGGCGTCGGGCGGGCGGTAGGGCAAACGACGCGAGACAAGCTGGGCTATACTATACGCATATACGTGCAATTGTGTTTGTGTACGTGTGTGTACACGCTGTAGGCCAAACTACAAAAGGCTTGGGCTGCAGTTGTACGTACGTGTGCGTTGTGGCCTGCTGTTGGGCTTGGGCAGCTGGGAGACTTGTGCCGTGCGGGGCTGTGGCTTGGCCGGGTGGGGGGTGCAGCATGCTGGGCCAAGGGGGTGCATACACGGCAAATTGTAGATAGGAATCGCTAATTTTTGGCCGAGGGGGTGCGGCCGCACCCACGAACGTTAACGAAGCTTCGCCCCACGCCGCGGCGGAGGCGTCGAGGAGCGCCGGCAGGGGCATAGGCCAGCAGCATCCCGTCGCGGCTTCTCAAGAGGGCGCCCGTGTCGCTGCTCCGCTTGTTCCCGCCGACCGGCACCCGCGCCGCGACCCAGAGCTTGGAGTAAGGCCATGTGGTCGCCGCGGAGCTCGGCGAGGCCCGCGTTTGCCATGCACACGAGCGACACCGCCGACATGGCTGCCACGCATGCCGAATCCGGTGGCGGGTACGGCCGTACAGGAACGAGAGCCACGATGTCGTAGGAACGAGAGCCACGACGTCGTCGACGGCCACATCCTCCTCTCCGGTGTGTGCTACTCTCGATCGATCGGTGCGCGCACCGTCCGCGCCGCGCAGGGAAGAGCGTGCGGCCGTCTGCTTGGCGTACGTTTGCACTTCCGAGCTCCAGGATGCCGTCGACACATGCGGGTCGTTGCAGCGCTGCCGGGCTATGCGGACGAACCGCATCAAATCGTTCCCATCTCGCGGGCTTGCGGCACGGGACGGCGTGGTCAGCCCAGCGGGTTAGCGGCTTGGCCCGCGCCACTTGGGAAGTTCCATATATATCGCCCAAGTCGATATATCGAACCCTAGTCCGGAGCCGACTCCTGATCCTCGTCCCGATATATACGTACCGCGTGGTCCCATCGTCTCGCCGTCCGCACCGCATCGGATCGGGGAGCCAACCCGATCACGCGACATGGTTCTGCCGGTGTTGATGGAGGAGCTCGTCGAGGAGATCCTCCTCCGCGTGCCGCCAGACTAGCCGGCACACCTCTTCCGCGCCGCCGTCGTCTGCAAGGCCTGGAGCCGGATCCTCTTGGGCAGCGGGTTCCGCGGCCGCTACTGCCGGTTTCACCGAAAGCGTCCCCTACTGGGCTACTTCCACAACCATGTGCTGATTGAGTTCTTCCCAACCACTACTCGTTTCCCGCCGCCGCCACAGCGGGCCGCTGCTAGCACCTCGTACTGCAGGGCGATTGACTGCCGCCATGGCCGTGTGCTGATTGACACTAGCAACTCCAACTCCGGCCCACCAGGCTTCATCGTCTGGGACCCCATCACCGGTGATCAAGAGCACCTGAGATTTCCCGCTCAGGCGGAAAAGACTTATTTTACTGGGGCTGTGCTATGCGCCGTGGATGGCTGCGACCACCTCGGCTGTCATGGCGGTCCGTTCCTCGTGGTCTATGTGGGTGGGACAGAGGGAGGGGAGGATGATGTCACGTGGGCGAGCGTGTACTTGTCACAGACTGGAGCTTGGAGTGCCCAAACCTCCAGTGCCGATTACTATGTTGAGGGCAGGGAACCTAGTCTTCTTATCGGAGGCGCACTCTACTTCATGAATCGTGACATGAAGATCCTCAAGTATGACTTAAGCAGGCATGGATTGTCCGTGATCAACACACCGCAAGTGTCCTACCAGTCTGTTCCAATTGACATTGATGGACGGCTAGGGCTCGCCGAACTTGATTTCAACAATTGCATCTATACGTGGTCACACCAGGATGGGGTTGGAGGATGGGTGCGACACGATGTTGCTGCGGAGCTCGAGACATTGATCCCCACACGTCGTTTCCACTGGTCCCCAATCAATGAGGACGTGATTCGCTTCGTAGAGGGAACCCATACTGTTTTATTTAGTTTAGATAATCGCATAGGCTTGGGAGTTTTCACATTCGACCTCAAGTCAAGGAAGTTGAGGAAGGTCACCGAAAGATGGGACTATGATATCTTACCTTATACGTGCTTCTACACTCCAGGTACCATTTGTGACTTACACTCATGCTTTCTTTGTTGTGATTTACATACTAGTAAGTTTTTTCAAACATATATAGGACGTCGACAAGTAACACTTATATATACTTTAATAGTAGCTAGCATAAACGCATAGTTTTTAAAATTTCACTCTGTTTCTCCTGTAGCCATTTTTAAACTCTTAATTAAACTTGGAACAACTCGTGCAATTTCGTTACTTCAGTAATGAAATTCGGGCTGGGCCCTTTGTGGAAAAATGCTACATGACTGGCGTGGGGCCCCTGCTCACCAATCGGCTTGGGCAACTAGAATTTTGCAGCTTTATATGCACTAAGTATCTTTAGCCCTGGAGTACATGTTTTGAGTAGTCATGGTCCATGAATATTCAATCAGATGAGCAACCAAATCTACAATGATGCATGATTTCTTAGGTAAGAGAATATATGAAACTGAAAGCTGTAATCTCATAAGAGCCAAGATAATACCTATTGTTTCTTTTACTTGGTTCAAACTGTTAATAATTCTTGATATTTGTTTGCCACAAAAGATCTTGAAATTTGCTACATATCTACATAAATTCAGTGATATACTATTCTTTTACTACTCACTCCGTGCGCACAAGTACCAAGCTTTTCTTATAATATTCATCCATAAGTACGTATCTCAAACATGTGCAAACATCAAATGTGCTATGTCATGGTTGTAATTTTCTGCATCGTATCTTAGCAGATCTTGTTAAGGGCAAACAGCTGTCACCGCGGTGAAGATGCAACAATCCATCACTCATAGTGCGCTACTGTTGGCTTCTTGATGATAGAGTGTTTTGTCTCAGATATGGAGAGTTAAAGAGTAGGTCATCATGGTTAATTAATATATCTTGTTTTAAGTTATCCAGTTTAAATAAGAAAAGAGTTGGTCATGTGTGATCATACTTCCCCTAGTGTTTAATTAGGCAGTTGGGTATCAAACTGCCATGTATTAAAGTATATTTCTCTTTGCAATCTTTTCATGACCATGCTCGAGATCTATGTGCATGTTTATATTTGTCCTTATTTGTGTGAATGCTCATTTCCTGTTTGGCAAGCGTTGCCCTCGTGAAATTGGTAGGGTGATTTTCTTCTATGTTGAACAATAAATCTGTAATCCGCCGGTTCCTATTTGGAAAAATGAATCTTCTCTTTTGGGAATTGATAATCATTCAAAAATTGGAACCCTATTTGCAATACTCCTATGTATATAGGGCGGGCTTACAGCTCGTGGGAGTTGCCACCGACCCCCGGCCCACACGGGCCAGCTTAGAAGCTAGATGCAACTATAATTTGAACGGAGGGAGTAATAAACTAGTAGCAACATCGACACTGCATAGATAATTATATACTGCAAAAACATAAATCATCAAAACAGTTGCATAGTCTGTTAGTTTTGGCATTGACATTACAATGTTCATAAGATACGCAACTCTGCAAACTGAATTCGGTATCTATTGTTGGCGCTGCTAAAACCAAAACCATCGTAATAGATTTTGTCCATGTGCATACTCTGGTTCAACAATATGAATGGTGCAGTGCCGAGGTGTCATCATAAGATTGTGACGTCCTACGGCTATATGTTGTATCAGGAGGTAATATATAGTGACAATGACATTGTCTTGATCATTCCAAAGCAAGTTAGTAGGAAGCCTCAACTTGTCGGTGGCTCGTGTCATTCTATTGCTGACTGGTCTGATTTCCAGTTAAGTTGTCAATTGACATATAACCTAAGAGAAATGGTGCTATTAGAGAGTGGTAACCATGCCCCATGAGAGGCCACCAAGGAGCATCATTCATTCAGTAATGTAGTTGAGCAGAGGGTGTGTGCGTGTGCGTGATGGCATTGAGCATCATTTATTCTTAATGATCACATTGCAGTATTTTCCCATGGTCTTAATTCACATTGCAATATATTGTAAATACATCACATCATTTGGAGTGAATGCGCATGGTACACGTACCACGACAGGCATTTCTTGGATGCCGAGGGCCAGATGCACGTACAACCACCGAACTCGAGTAGGACGTCCTCTCTGCCATCGCTGAGGGCCTGTGCATGCGCGGAACCGTGTGCTCTCCTCCAACGTTGTACCTGATCATCTCATTCCCCACGCCCGGATGACTACTCCCCAACGGTGTCTGGAGACTCGGCTTCTGGGGTCCGTGGTCTTCCTATGCTTTTGGGAGCGGAGAGTCAGAAATATGACGTAGCTTATATTGATTTATAGAAAATTAAATTTAATCATAGTACAAAATTCTCATAAATATTCTTTGTGCATGTTCTTGTAAATTTCATAGTACTAGATATCCATATACCAATGATTCATCTTATTCAAATTTTTGTATAAATATAATTTATTTTGTTATAACTTATTTTACCAATAAAGATATTTGAATATTAACTAATTTATTTTATTATTTACATAAAATTTTTGAATAAGACGGATGGTCAAACATGAAGTTCACAAGTCAAATACGACAAACATCATGGGACAGAGGGAGTACTCGTCAATGGCTGACTGCAGGGTGCAGGGAGCCAGCTGGGAGGAAGGACCGAAGCAGGTCTCTGCCTTTTAATTTGAAAAACCTGAGATTTTGATGTTGTTATGGGCCTATGCATATAAAAAAAAGTTTAATTTGTACAAACAACTAAAAGCATATCATTAATAGTTTAAATAGCAATATGTTTCACCAAGTGCCAGTCTAGCACGTGTCGTGTCGATTAAGGGAAGAGTCTTTATTTCAAAAAAAAAAAAAAAGGGAACCCATGACTCCGGAAGATGAGATGAGGTAGACTGAGCGGAGGGGCGCACCTCGGAGGTGCCATTATCAGTGAAGCGTGCGATGCCGGATGCACCGGCGCCAACGCGTATGAGGGCGGGGGGCAACGGCCGCAACGCCGAAGTAGCCCTTCGTATGGACAGAGCGATCCTTCCTTTGAAAATAAAGAGGCATTTTCAAATTTTCCTTAACAATATGCACATGTCAAGCCTTACCTTCACCATGACTATTACCTTCATCTGTTAGAAATTGCATTTGTTTTATATCCACCAACAAGCACTGTATTTGTTGGAACGCTATCAAGTTTGTGATTCCTAAAAAAAAAAAAAAAAAAAAAAATTGGTTGCTTATAATAATTTTTTTTTGAAACAAACCAGCGACGGGAGAGCTGCCGATTATATTAAAAAGAAGATAAGCTCAGCTGAGCGAGAACAATACAACTAGAAGACCACAACCACCGACAACAAGGACAACGAGAAACAACAAAGACCCTAAGACTACCACCAAACTACCAACCACAAAACAGAAGAAAACGAAAATAAAAACAACCACCACCACAGCAAAGCCCCTACAGCGCATTACGAATAGGCAAGGTAAACCTCCGCCACCGGGTTTGAAGACAGGACCCTTTAAAGTCATCAAAGATCCGAGGAGGTGCGGCGGCGATAATTCCTTCAAATAGTCAACAACTTCTTGCATTGCGTCATCATCGAACTTGCCATCCGTCCCAACAATGCCCAAATCGTTCAACACACTACGTCGTGAAAGGCGAGCACGCCGGCGAGTGGCGACTTATCGTAGGATTTACGTCGACGTCTTGTTGTCATGGCGGTGGTGAAGGGGGGGTGTAGGAGGACATGTCGTGTCCTGCTCCATCTTAGTTGTGTCCGGATGAAGAAGGTGTAGCCTTTGTTTGTCCATCCTCCGATGCATTGCGAGGCTCCTACATCGACCATGGTCGTAGGATGCGAGGGGGCATGCCTTCGGTGGTCATGAGGGAGATTGGGTCAATTGTCTTCTCACCGGATGCGTCCTCCACTAGAACAAAATCCTCAACGGGGGTGACGACATCTAGAGACGTCCCCTCTATAACAGTGGAGGCGTCCAATGGGACTGCAATGGCATGCTCTATTGTCTTATCACCAGTGATGGAATCTGCACTGATTGCACATGTTTCTTCACACACCAAGGAGTCGGTAGACATGCAAGCCTCTACAAGAGAGGGGAGGATCGCTCCCTCAGCGGCATGCTCCATGGGCATCTTTTGGCGTATCTCTGTGTCAACCACCTCATTAGGTGTTGGCAAGCGACGAACTGGAGAACAAGGGCCAAAGAGCTCAAACATGTTGGAAAGAGGAGTATGCCCGCCTTGAGGCTCTGTAAACTCCAAATGGTTGGCCAAACGTGCCAGCCACAACTTGATAGTAGAAGTCTCCTCCTTGAGGGGACGCAACACATCCTCTAAACAATCTACAATCAACTGTCGAAGCTCCGATCGCAAAGACTCTGTCAGAGGCGTGACCGTGGATTGAGTCACAATGCTTGTTGACAGTGTAGGACAACAATCTCCCGATGAAGGCATGGCCACAACATCAGCCCAGCTCTTTGTCTGGCGAGGATGGTGAGGTTCGCCGGAGAGTTGACCCATGGCGTAGAAGAGGCGGAGCGAAATGGCGAGTGTCGCCCCGTGTCCCGGGCGGCGACATCGAATGCATCGAAAAGAATCCTTGCGGGGAGCTGACTTGGTGATCTCGTGCGCGAGGCAGCGATAGCATCTACCTCGAGCCCATCTCTTGAAGGCGATGCTCCGCCTCGACTACGAAGCACGTGGCGGCGGCATCCGGTGGTCAAAGCAACCATCGCCATGGCGGCCTTGGGGATCGTCGTCCGTGTGCGGAGGCGATGAGGCGGCTTGTCGCCGGCCACATCCGTAGTAAGTGCTCCCGCCGGGCGTAGTAATGGCGGATTGGATGGTGCGGGCGTTGGGCGCTGGGGTAGGAGCGCCTCCTAACCGCGATCGTGTGACTCTTGGCGTCGTTGAAGAGGAGGGCTGCGCCATCTGCGGGATGCAGATTCTGCATTGTCGGGATCACCGTGTCGTCATCCGGCCGACGCGCGAGTGTGGATCGGTGGTGGCGGCGGTGGAGAAGTGCCCGATCTCCTAAAGCGAGCTAATCGTGAGAGTCACTGGCATGCACGCAAAGCTCGTCGGAGATTTGGGGCGACATCGGGTCGGGGGGGGCGGGTTCCACCATCGCGGCGGCGGCGCTGTTTACCGTTCTCTACATCCCCCAACTATCAAGGCTGGGAGGGGCGGTGACAGAGTTGAGAGGATGGCGACGGTGCGGTGCGAGAGACAGCCGGGCGGCGGTGTCACGTGGCGGTCGACGTCGGTCTCCACGGTAGTAGAACAGGGCCGCTTGCCACCGGCGTTGCCACGCCGGCGTAGCGGAGATACTGGCGAAGCTCACCTCCGGCTGCCAGGGCAGCCGCTGATCCGTCGCGCCGCGGCAGCCCCGTCGCCAGAACCGAACCCGGGACGCACAGCGCCGCGGCGAGATGGAGTCGGTCGGCCCCAGCGTGCAGCGCTTGCGGCGAGCACCTGGCCTGTTGCTCACATGGCGACCGATGGCAGTTGCAGCGGCTGAAGACGCGGGATGCCGGGCGGCGGCGGCGGCGACGCTCGCAGCCGCTCCCTGATCTCCCTCGTCCCCTGGGACGGCGCGCGGGAGAGCCGGGCCTGGCGGCGTAGATCGAGCTCGGGGGTGCCGGGTAGGGGAGAGGGAGCTGCGGGCGGCGGCCTAGGTGGCGGCGGTTTTCGCGGCGGCGGAGTGCCTGCGCGAGAGCAGAACGCTACCCACTTCCCAATCCCCGGATGAAGAAGATTGTTGCTTATAATAATGGCCAACTATTATACAGAAGCTGAGATATTAAGATATATTTTTCTAAAAAAATAATCTTGATTGTTTTTAAGCTACTCATCGGACACCTTTTTGGTCCAATTTGCAAAAGGACCACCAACCAGCGTTGAAGTGGACAAGTTGCATCCTGAAGACTGTTACTTCTTGCAAGCTTTTCGAGAGCTTGTTTATACATGTGAGATGAGACTTGTTTTGTAGTATTAAACATCGATTGAGTGCATAACTTATGCAGAGATCAGAATACAGCTTTCTTTTTCTAAAAAAAAAAACTACTTGCTTGCATAAAACAAATCATTAAATGGACCCGCGTTTGGCATTAGTTTCCTCACTCATATCTGTTCGACGTCATGGACCGCTGCTTCTTCGGCTTCGGCTTAGAACCGGGCCAGTTTGGCCTCTTTAATTTGGCCCATAACTTTGGCTACAGGCACGCCTGCACTTGAGTGAGAAAAAGTCCTTTCTCCAAAAAAGAAAAAAAAAACTTGAGTGAGAAAAACGCATTAGCTCATTAGCTGTGTGTCGCTCTGACGGTCACGACTTTTTGACATACGTACAGGTCCATGGTGCTTTGAAAGACAAAGGTGCGATGAAATTCATTACTGAGACTCAGATACTCAACAAATCAGGATCTAAATTCTGAAACCTCGGTTAAGTAGAATCCTTCACTTGGTCTGCAACTGCAGGCGTGGAACATGGATGAGGAGCGGTAGTGCTAGCTACCCAGGGGAGATCTCACAAGTCAGCCGTGTTTACTTCTCAAATCTGCAACAAGCTTGCATGCCTCTAAGAAAGCTGCATACAAATGTTTGCAAAATACATGGATGCAAGCTGTGGTATTTACACGGTGTAAATTACACCAGGATGCTGCTGCAACGTAGGAGAGTATTGCTTCAGCTTCAAGTGTGCAGTGCAAGATTCAGAAATTGCAGTAAAGAGAAGCAGGAATTACACAAGCTGCCCTACCTCAGAGGAGTCCATCAGAACAGATCAGATTATGGGAATGGGCGAATGGCTCACCGCGCCGCCTCCCTTTGCCTGCTCGGCGCTGAACCTGCTTGCTGGCTGCCAGCACAGGGAAATGGGATACCGGAAGGAGGGGGAAGGAGGTCCTGCTGCTCGGGAAACAACGTCATCGTCGAACACACCAGTTTCCCTCTGGATCAGGGGCTGGCCTCGGTTTGGGACATGGACGGACTGGGCCCAGGCGGGACCCAGTTGCAAAACAATATAAAATAAATAATTATTTTTTTAATTACCTACTTTGAGATTTGTGTAATTTTTAGAAAAGGGAGTAGCATAGCAGTTGCCATAATCATTAACCAAAAATGTCAACAGAACTAACTTATCAACCACAGATTCAGCACATGTAATCACTTGATTGATAAGAAAAGATGGACTTAAAATTCAAGGCTAACCTCCCTATTGATTAATATCATCAACTACATTTCTATGTTGCTAAGTGACATTGATACATCATAAGCATTCATAGTGGGAATGGGTTACAGGCAGGAAAGGGGTTGATATTTGAACTGCAGAATCTTATGTCAATCGACTACCCACTCAATGAAATAGAAACGACACCAAGTTAAAAGCTGTAATTGCACCTGTACATCTCAAATTGACAGGTGAAATTGCATCCAAAAAAATATCAGATTAGCCGGTGTACAAAAAGAAAAACACAATATGCAAAATGCGTGCAAGTCCAAATGCCTGCAAACAAACAAAATGTTTTGTTTCGTATTTACTGAGATTTTGGGAAACAAGTAAGATAATATGAGTAGCACAGGATGTCCATAAGAAAACCAGAGTGGAACATTCAAATGAAATAGACTAGATAAACAAATCGAAGTTAGTATTCATATAGATCCCCTATCTGAACTAGGAAACAAATGAGGAAAACAAAAGCTTTTATTAATCTTTGCCCAAAGGAAGACATCTCAACATTCTTACCAGCTTGCGAGTCTACTAGACCCCATGTGCACTAGTGATTTGTGCGCGCCCACATCTTGCATGAGTCATGGCCGCTTGACTCTATCCAAGAAATGCAATAATGTTTACGGATAGTAGCGACACAAGAGCACCGAAATAGGAAACAATACAATGAGTTTAAAAAATCATACGCAAGACATAGGAAATAACGAGTTTACGAAATCGATGGTTGTTCGACATAGCTTAGTTAGGCCGATTCCTAAGGCGGGCACGGAGTTACGCGAGATGTTATATATATTACATAGAAGAGTGCTAAATTTGAAAGGTCATTGCGGGCGTAGCATACAACGAGATGAGACTTTCACAAATGGACTCAAAGCTTGGTCTTTGGGGAGCCCTTTTAAAATCATCGGACGACAAAGCTCTAACCAATCTAGAAACCATATCCATCAACAAATAGTCAACCGTGTAAGACGGACAACATAATAGCGGCTCATGATAGCACCTAACCGGAGAATTTGGGAAAAGCGAAAAGAATGGTAAGTCGAAAAATTTGGTACCGTTATCCGAAAATGCAAAAAAGATTTACAAATGATACATAAGGGTGTGTGTTCTAATATTGTATTCGGAGGTCCAAGGTACACATGGTAAGTGAAATTTGTTTTAACATGGACACCAAATAAATTACACATAGGGGCACTACATTTGTGAAATCTTTGGACCAACCGAAAGTGCCATGAGCATGTTCAAGCGAAAAGTTCCATAGGCTTCTCTTCTTCTGTTTCCATAAAGCAAACAAATACATGATCTGAAGCCTATCATCATTTTAAAGTGGAGAAATATTTATTGCAATAGGGAGAAGCGCTTTATGAAACATCACAAATAAATGGAAGGACCGTTACCTCCGGGAGGGGCATTGCATTTGTGAAATATTGGACCAATCATGTTCAAATGACAAGCTCCATAGGATTACTGTTCTTATGTTTCCATAAAATCTCCAATCTCGAGGGCATAGGAATGTAAAAATACCGAACAATCAGTCACAAAAAGGTAGACCAAAACCCAATGTCTAAAGTTAGTCCAACCCCTCTCATTTCTTCAAGCATCCCGGGAACTCAAACCCGCAATGTGTTTTTACAAATAATTAAAGCCAGTGCATACACCATGATTAACAATGGAAGTTCCCCTACTTGAAACAAAAAAAACTTTTTTATCGGACAATGGACTTAATGTTGTCACACCTAGAATAACAGCCACCGCCCCGCCATTGCTCTTAGACCAAAAAGGACCGGATCGGTAAAAATGAATAAATTTGACCAGATTTACAATGGATCCACTATCAAGGGTTCACCATAGGCAATATCAATGGATCCACTATATCTCACAAAGAAGCTAAGATGAATCTTGACAACCAAATTTGGTCAAAGAAGACAAACATGAATAAAAGGATCATTTTTACGCTAACCAACCAATAAAAAGATCGATTCGATTAAAAAGGAACAAATTTCTGAGGGGACCCACGGAAGCTACTAATAAATGTCAAAAGACATCGAGAAGCCTACATGAAAAATGAAATTTCTATCAACCTCTATGCTACCCCAATCCTTCTTTCAACATGAGCATTATATCAAATTTCTGAGAACTATGAGGCGAGATACATTAAATCGGTGATAACGAGAACTCGATCAAAGATAATTTACAACCATGTGCTTCGATTGCATTCTTTCAACCTTAAAAAAAAGATCTTTCTTTTGTTGTGGTATGCAATCATGACCTTCTGCAAATCAACCGACGAGATGATTAAAGAAATCAAATTTAACGAGATAGGGTGCTAAAGTGAATAGATATTTGTCTATCTTTTGCCTAAGCAACGTCACAAACACATGGTCACTAATATACCCGATTTGGATCAGCTACTTTCTTTAGATGCACAATTCTTGGGTAGTCGGCAAGACGGTAGCGAAGGTCAAGGCGGTGTACCTTGAGCAATGCTATCCGTCTATTTCAGTGCCTCTCATACTAAATCACGGCTTCAGTCCTACACAAAAAGCGAAAATGGCAAACCAAGAGCCTAAAACTTTGTGTGGGACAACTTTAAAAAATATGGAGCATGACAATATATGAGGGATTCATTGAATTTGCTATCAAAGCTAATGCTTTTTCCATCCCTTTTTAACAAATCAATTACTCGAGAACTTTATGGTAGCCTAAAGAGAGCCTTCTCGATCATGGATGAAGTAGTTGAGATGAAGGACATCGATATATACCGGCAGATTGGATTTGCAACATGGTAGTGCGACCACGAGAGAACCAAAGAAGAAAGCGGCTAGCGGAGTGCATATACAGATATAGCATCCGCATTCCAAGGCATAAGCTTACGCTTAGTAATTTCTTTTACAGACTTAGCAAACGGACCTTTACAAAAATAAAAGGCAAATCAAGCTGATTACTCCATAAATCATGGAATGACGATCATTTAGAAAGTACTAAGTCAACCTTTTCTCTCGGTTTTGACCTTAGTGACGACTGCGGCAGGAGAAGAACCTAAAAATTTAAATTGAATGTTGCATACCTCGAGGATCTCGCAACGAAAAAAGTGCAACATAATATT
Source organism: Hyparrhenia diplandra (assembly GCA_015847255.1). Lineage (NCBI taxonomy): Eukaryota > Viridiplantae > Streptophyta > Magnoliopsida > Poales > Poaceae > Hyparrhenia > Hyparrhenia diplandra. Next base: position 55,067 of record JADLZK010012511.1, read on the forward strand.
AAAGGGATTAAACTGGATGGACAAGATGCCAAAATGAATTAGGAGCTGTCTAACCTTTGCCTAGGCAATATCACAAACACATGGTGTGCTAGAGTATAAGCCAAATCAAGGCACATATTGTCACCCGACCCAGTAGGTCCCGCCAAAAACAAATAAAAAGAGATCAACATAGAAATCAAACGAAGGAAAATACAGCCAGTAAAAACCGTTAATAAATTAAGGCTGCAGAGAACGCAATCAAGAACATTACGACCATAAATGTGTTCACGCTGATGGAGATGTTGACACGAAAGGCGCCTAGAAGGAGGAGCAACGGGCTTGGGAGAGGAACGGCGTGGGGAGGAGATAAGGTTTGTAGGGTTGCGGCCCTCCCCGCCGCCGCGCCGGAGGAGCCGGCATGCTCGCGTCGGCGCTGCTCGCCGCCGGTCGTGTGCGACGCGCGGCGCGCCGTGGAAGGCCGGGTCGCACGCACCCAAAGCATGTAGAAGCGGCGTACCAGGCGGATCCGGTGGAACGCCCGGATCCGAGAATTTAGGCCATGGCGGTGCTAGGCCGCCGGCGTCGCCCTGCCCGGTGCGAGACGGAAGGGCGAGGAGGGAGGAGGAGGGTGGCCGCCGCCCGCGGCGGGCCGCCACCGCCGAGGCCGCGTCGCTAGCGTCGCCCGTCCGCGTCGGGAGGGAGAGAGCCGGCCGGCTATGACGAGAGCTAGGGTTAGGGTTGAAACCGCGGCGGTGAAATCCGGGCATGGAGGGCGACGAGGTGAGAGGCGGGAGAGGGAGGGGCCGGGAGGAGGAGGAGGAGGAAGAGGAGGGCCGGGGCGGGGGGCCGCCACGGCGCCGCGCCGGCCGGCCGCCGCCCGCCCCCCCTGGCGCGTCGGAGGGGGAGCGCGAGAGGAGAGCGGCGCGGCCGGGCGTGGGAGCGTTTTTTTTTTCTCTCGAGAAGAGAGCCGCGCAAAGATATATTGGTAGGCTAAGGCGGGGTTTTTCGAAAAATCTCGGAGGCGGGCGGTGGCGTAAAACCGCCACGAATGTCCTCTTCGGCCGAAGGATTTTCATAATTCGGGGACCTGAACGGTAAAAACTTGGCTCGAGTTCTTGTTTACCGAGGGACGGGTGGAGTATGGCGTGATTTCGGGTAAAAGGGAAGGACTTTTCTGAAAAAACGCAAAACAGCTCGAGCCGTCCGATGGCCGGATCCGACGGGCCGCAGCATTTTGGACGACGTGGATAGCGTGAGGCCGGGTTTTCTCCACAACCAATTTACTCTTTAAATGTTAGCAAAACAATGCAATATGCAATCAGTAAATTGCTGTAGAAATTGTAAAAAAAAAAAAAAAAAAAAAGTGCTTCAGCTCTCTCTTTTTTTTTTTTTTTTTTGAGAATTCTGTGATACAACGCAGACGCCACAACACGCACGCACGCTCACCCCTATAAACACACGTGACGCAAACCCTACCCCTATGAGCACCTCCGAAAAGGCGGGCGGCCGCAGATCCGGAGATTCTTGAAGTCACCATAGGCGCCTCGTCGTCGACGGGGAACGCCGCTACCACTTAATGCATAACGCCGGTAAATCCTTGGGAAAATCTCGAGAAAAGATACGAGCATCGGGATTTGAACCCCGGTGGGTAGCGCCCCACCTGACCGCCCTACCATTGGACTACAAGCCCTCGACTTAACAATCACTATACTGCTTTACAACATGACAGAGTAATGCAGGTCTGGCCAGTAACATCAAACTGCCAACAGTTCCCGCCGAGAAAAACTACAAACTAGGCGAATCACATTCGCTCCCTGCAACAGAGGTGTACATCTTCAGATATGAGTAACTTGTGCTTTAAGCTGCAGTATCAATCATATTCCTCCCCTTGTGGGCAACAGTCAGACCAATCTGAAAAGACACAATTAATATGGAAAACATTTTGCATTGTTCAATGTTCAAACACTAATCACCAATAACTCTAAAAGTAAACATGAGATAATTGTGAACCTGAAGATCACCTATGAAAAGCATCACTGCTGATGCTCGCCATCCGTCCTGGAAGTAGATGCGGTGTTCTCCTTTTCTACTGCAACTTCGCCAGAGGCAGCAACATCTTGAGTAGGGCCTGAAACCAACAGTGCTACACCTGGTCAGAAACAAGGGAACTCTGAAACAGACAGTAGTTACCTAGACTTCAATGCAAAACCTGACAGAACTTCGCGTTCCCAAACATCATATATCCTAAGTATTAAAATAAGTCTATTCAACCAGGAATACAACAGTGCTACACCGGCGCGCGATGACGGGATTGGAGCGGAGCCGAGCCGTCGCGCGATGACGAACCCGGATTGGAGCGATGCCTGGTCGCGAATTCCCTGCAGCGTACGATGAAAAGGCTGGCCACGCGTCGCTCATCGGTTGGAGGGGAGTACCCAATTTTTGTCCCCTGCCACTAGGCGGCGCGATTCAACTGCTGCGCTTGCTGTTGTGCTCAAATTGTAAGTTTGTACTCTCGTAAGTATTATCCGGTTGAGTAATTTTTTTTTTTTTTTTTTTTGAGAATGACACAGACAACGCAGACGCTCACAACACGCACGCACACTCACCCCTATGAATACACGCACGCGAAACCCTACCCCCTATGAGCACCTCGAAGGGCGAAAGACCGGCGGATCCGGAGATTCTCGAAGTCACTATTGGCGCCTCGTCATCGACGGGAACGCCGCTACCACTTAATGCACAACGCCGGAAATCTGGGAAAATCCCAAGAAAAGGTCGCGAGCACAGGATTTGAACCCCGGTGGGTAGCGCCCCCACCGGACCGGCCCTACCATTGGACTACAAGCCAATTCGCGGTTGAGTAATTCTTTGGCCCCTCCGGCTCGTAAAACGAACGACCACGAGGGCGTCCGCAAGAATGGTAATAGCTAGTCTTGGCTACGTAGTCGGTGATGTGGGCGATGTGGAGGTGGGAGACAAGAATAAAGATTATTTTATATTGTTGACCCACATACTCATCTCGCGATATGTTTGGGCTCACGTGAAATAGTCTAAATTTATTTGCATGTAGTGATGATTCTCTCTCCTACTTTTTCCTTGCCACGCCACATCTAGATAGTCAAATAGCTAACCATTGAAGACGGCCTTCTTTCTGACAGCTAATTGAGGACGCTACAGCCTACAGGATGAAGTGCATTGTCTGTAAGGACTAAGGATGCAGATGGTTTGTTAGTCCTTGTGGCAGCATAAAGCGTTTATGGGGTGTTTAGTTGGTGAAATATTTTGGGTTTAGCTACTTGGCATTTTTCGTTTGTATTTGCTAATTATTGTCCAACCATAAACTAACTAGACTTAAAAGATTCGTTTAAGCACTTTTCGGTCAATTTGTGCAATTAGTTTTTGTTAACCTATATTTAATGCACTATTTATGCGTTAAAAGATTCGATGTGACATTTACTATAGCACATTTTGGGTTTAGTTTTCAAGTTTTTTTGAATCTCCCTCCGTCACATCAACATTACATCAATTTTTGGACACATAAATAAAGCAAGTAAATATAGGTAAAAAAAAGTAATTAATTACACAGTTTGGTTTGTACATCACTCGATCTAATCTTTAAGCCTAGTTAATCTAATATTAGATAATATTTTATCATAAATAAACGAAATATGTTACATTAGTGTCTAAATTCTAACTTTTGCCGCCCACCAACTAAACAAGGCCGGTAGAATGGGAGCAGAATAGGGTACAAGTACGGAGTACCAACGATGCTGACTCTGGGTCAAACGATTCTCCATCGGTAGCCGCTACCTGACAACTCGACACGGTGAAAACTTGGTTTCTATTCATTTCGTTTCTTGCCTCTTCTCTACACCAGCCATTGTATTTTTCCTAAAGTTAATCAATAATAAGTTCTTCGCCAAAAAGAATGTTCAGAATTTTTGGAAACGTTTTTATTTATATATTGTCCTAAAAAAATATATGAATTAATAGAATCCAGTCTATTAGCCAGATAGTCTCATAAAACGATTCTGATTGATCACCTAAAATGTGTCCTGAAAAATATGGATCCCAAAACATTTTTACAAGAATCTAGATCCCTATCGAACACACCCATTTTAGCAAATTTCAATATGTATCCAGTGACCGAAAACAAATGGAGCTTTCATCCCCAATCTTCAGCAAGCACGCTAACACAGGTAACATCTGAAAACTTAAGTTCATAGCAAGGAAGAATCCCACTAGTTCGCATTAAAAGAAACAGAAAAAATCGATCAACACTGTCCTTAGGCAAGCACGACATGCAAAATGTGCGTGCAAGGACAATTGATTATCGTGTTCTAACATTTAAGTGTGTTCTATATGCTACATTGATGAAAGCAGCCTGTTTTTCTGCAGAAGATGGGAAGGGAAGGAAGATTTACATATCGCAATGTGGGATTTCAGCTTTGGCATGTTTGGATGAGCGCTCCTGCACCTGTGGCACCGGAGTTCCATTGCAAGTACCTTTTCATCACTGCTGGTGGTTGTTGATCCATGTTGTTCAATCTCCTCAATGACATCAACGGAATCACGGAAAAATGGTGTGGTGAAGGAGTTCCAATGTTTCTTATTTTTCAAGCTTGCAGAGTTGAAATCCTGGCTAATAATGTGAAGATGCAATTGTCGCATTGATGGAACCTGTAATAGAAAACAAAACATGTGATGATGGATAATGAGCCCAAGCATAACCAACATCTTTGGTTTGAGAAGTCAAACCAGTTAGTCCATCACATTATCCCTATATAAATTGAGTAATGAGGTTATTTATCACACTACAGTTCTGGATGATCACATGCCATGATGGACAAGTTCATCAAAGATGAGGCAGTTCCTCAAATTAAAACACACTTTACTTCGCAAAGGAAAGTTCAAGGAAACAAACTTGAGTTAGGACCATACCGAATGGTATCCAAGTCTGAATTCCAAAGCCAAAGATCTTCCTCTAGGAACTTCTCTGCCCACTTCACCCCAGCTGAATGCATCCTCCTCAACAAAGGCAAGTGTTCTTTCTTGACATCTGCTAGAGAGTCAAGACCATCCATTCTAGATATCACCAAAATATGCCTTTTGGCCTGCATATATAAAGAGTTTTGCTAAGATGACAACTGGATCACTGAATATCATTAAGAAGCACACAATAGAAAAGGTATGTAACTAGAAAAATCCATAATAAACCTTTGGATAGAGATCTTTCAAAACAACATATTCATCTGATGTCTCTAGGATAGAATCTGAGTTCTTGTATTTTTTTGGGTTCATGGCAAGTTCATAAAGAGACTGGGCCCAGGATCCCCAAGTCTTACTGGTAACCACATCATTCCTTTTGTTGTCTACTTGTCTAGTTTGGCTAGGGTCAGCAGATGAAGTCATGGCACCATCATGGCAATTTGAAGCATTAACCTTTGTACACTCATGCTGTTGCTTTGCAGTCATAATGGGTTGAAACAGCTTATGCTTTTTCATCCTTTCAGATTCATGATTGTCCTCTCGCTTCATTTTTGTGTCATTGGGCGATGTCCCTCCAGATGCTGACTTTTTTGCTCTGTATTCATTGTTCTGCTTTCCCATGTAGCTCTGCACAATGGCTGCAAAATTCTCAAAAAGTGAATTGTATGCTTCACGAAGAATCTTAGACCCTTTGGTATAATCATTCTTAAGATAGTCTGGTCGCATTGGATTCATATTTGGCCCAAGCACATGTATGACATGGGTCACACCTTCCCGTTGATGCAGAGGAGAAGTTGATGGAAGTGGAACAACAACAGATGTTCCTGGCCTCAGTGCATCAGCACATTTTTAGTTGCGTGTTGTAAAGATTCTCCAGCAGCATTATATATTGCCGCATTAACCCCTCCACCTCCAGGTTTTAGCCTCCTGCATTAAAAGGGCACAAATATCATCTCCCTGTCTGTAATAAGGTTACAAACCTTCTCCAAAAAGCAAAACAGCTAGTTTGGTTTGCCCAGAAACATAATAACACATGATTCAACAAAAGTAAAATACTTAGATATAATGTTTCCCTTCTAGATGAGGAAATGTAAATTTAAGCAGGCACATTGAAAACCAAATATTAAGTAACCAAAACCATTACCAATTGGCAGCATTAGCAATCACGCTGCACTGAAGACCTCCTTTTGTGTGCAACCGAGTGATATCTCCCACGTATGTGAAAAATCTGTTGGAGTCAATGCTCTTCTTAGCAGCCTTCTGTTTGACCAATGACAAAATTCTTGATTTCTCGCTAAGGTCTACAAGAACTAGTCTTACATTATCAAACTTCTGCAAGAAGTTAGCAGCTGTGTCCACTATAATATCAGATGCTCTTTCAAGATCAAACTGGAAGTCAGCAGTAGAAATAGATGGAAATGCCAGAGTACGGGAACCAACATCACAATAATCACTTTCTTTAGCATGCTCTTCATTTTCCATCTTGTCATTCAACCCCTTCTCAACTTCCATTGGGCAGGCAAAACCAGCTTCAACATTTTCCTGTTTTGGCAAAGGATCTTGCTGCGCTGGCTTTATTTCTGTCAATGGAAGCTTAGGCCCAGTAGATGTATCAACAATGGAAGTATCAGCTTTCTTTAGAAACTTCATTATACCAACTTGTGCGGGTCTTTTGCTCTTCTGACCAAAAACTCCTGATGGAAGACAATCTGAAGGCCCTAAACCATTATACAAATCAAGTGCTTTTTTTAATGTCGCCATCATCATTACAGCACATGATCCGACTGAAACCTTCTGTGAGCAAGGGTGTCTCCTTCTTCTGCAGCATGCGGTTCACAACAAGGGCAGCCTTCCCACCCTGCAGATTTCCTTCATGGCCCTTTCGGCTCACTGCGCGTGAGATACAGACCTTTGCAGGTAGATCCAGGGAGATAGCATGCACATCTGCGTGCAATGTGCCGCCCAGCTTCACGAAATCAGCACGTTGCTCACGTTCCAAGTTGCAGCGGTCGACGAGAACGCTCTTGCCCTCCTTCAAAGCATCTGATGCAGCCTTCAAGCACTGTATTTTTGTCCCAGCTTTGCCGTTCCCTATTGTGTCCTGGATAAAAGTAAGCACGAAATCAGAGTTCTGTCAATCTGTGCCAAACTGTTGTGTCAGTTAATGAACAGCCATTGTGAAATTTTGAAACACCATGAGTAAAATTGTCTAGATAAAATGCAATCCAAGTTGATTGGTAACAAAGACATTGGTATTTGAGATTCTCTGCTTCCCTATGTGTGATGGCATCCTTATTGTAGCATACTAAATTGTTATTACAGTATTGATCAAATAAACAGTGAAGTAAACAATGAAGTCTCCATATGAGAGCATAAGATGGACTCCAAATTTCGATCAATTGCACACACACTGAGAATCGAGACCAAGAGCGACGGAGGACCCACCTGGCAGACGCGAACCCATTGGCGGCCGGCGGTGGAGCCGCCAACTACGGCCTCGGCGAACGTGGACTTGCCGCTGCCCGGTGGGCCCACCAGTACCACCACCACCTGCTTGCGGCCGCTCTCCTCCTCCTTCGTCTCCGCACCCGCGCCCGCGCCTGCACGACGATTCGAGACAGCACGCGCTAGGGGTTTAAGCAGCGACGGCGGGAGCTGTTCGATTTACAGAAGAACGAAACCGGAAAAAAAATCTCGTCTCGAGCGCACCTATGGTTGCCGGCGGAGGTGGTGAGGCGGAGCTGGAGCCGCCCGCGTCGGGATCCATCTTGTAGCAAAATGGACGAAACCTGGGGCGTCCAGGCTACGGCGATGCGCAGAGGCGGGGGCGCCGAAGAGGCACGGAGAAGGGCCGGAACGCCGGAGTGGAGGAGGCAGCGACGTTGGAACCGGCGGGTTCTGGCCGTCCGCTGCTCAGCACGATCGAATCTGATACGTCGGTTTAATTCGCAGCCCGGTCTAATCACACGAGAGGGGAAAATGGGCAAAAAGAGCAATAACTAAGGTTTAGTTAGACGAGAGGGGAAAATAAAAAGAGCAATTAACCAGGGTGATCATCAGACGAAAGAAAAAACAAAAGATTAAGTTTGTGGCTGCTGGGATTCGAGCCCAGGTCTCTACGGCCACAACGTAGAATTCTTACCACTAAACTACAGCCACGTTGTTGTGCATCTTCAAAACTGCTTTTACTAGTCTTGTTCACTAAACATGTCACAACCATGGTACAAACATCCATCATTTCTATATTTTTCTCAAAAATCTGCGCCGAACCAGTGTCGGCGATCAAATCAAATATAGTACATTACAGAGCCACGCAATTCTCTCATCTAGCACTTGAAGAATCACTGCATAAATAATCGCCCTTTATTTATCCCCCAATGCAATCTAGAGATGGACAGTCTACATCAGGCTAGTACTCGTTGAAGTGTATGGCGCCGAGCTTCCACACGAGGAATGCGGTGCCGAACATGATGGTGGTGATGAGCGTGAAGGACACGAGGACGAGGAACACGTCCACCCCGAACGGCAACTCGAACGTCCACCCATCCTTGGGCATCCCGCGCTTGCTGTCGTCCAACAGGTTGTCCGGCGCCTCGGGCAGCCTCGACCCGCGCCGGCCGCCCCCGCCCCCGCCCTTCTTCGCGTCCGCCTCGCGCAGCGCGTCCAGCACACCGCTCCCGAACTCCGGCTTGGCCGGTTTCGACGACGACGACGAGCCTTTCGCCGATGACGGCTCCGCGTACTTGCCCAGCACGCGCGCCGCCCGCAGCCGCTCCCGCGCCGTCAGCGGCGCACGCTTCGGCGGCTCGCTCGCCGCGCTGCCGTTGGCGTTGGCGACCGGCTGCTGCGGCTGGCCGTTGCCGGGCGTCACCGGGGATCTCTCCGCGCTGGGAACGGGGAGGTGTTGGTTGCTGTTTCTTGCGCCGCGGCCGGCGCCGCTTGGTCATTGTCCGTGGCCCGCCAGCAGCTGGTTCTTGCATGCTTGTTATTCCTCGCCGGGTAGCTCAGCCGGAGGAGCTCGGGCGGGAGCTTCTGGAACGCTGCAGCTGCCGCCGCCTTCTCGAAGGGATGCCTCGAGCAAAAGGTCAGCTGGGTGTAGTACGACGAAGATCTTGGCACTCCTGCTAGCTGTGCACACATGAGCAGTAGCATCAGGAAGCAAGAAGAAACAAGATGAAGCGCGATGAGTTCGAGAAGAAGCTTACTTTTACAGTAGCCCTGGGCAGGGAGGAGCAGGAGCTGAGGCTGGTGGCAGCCATCTTCCTCTCATCCGCTCGGCCACTGCATTTTGTGCTCGAGGCCAGTGAGGATAGCATTCGTCTGAGGATGAGGCTGTCCACGAATCGGAAGCTGTGGGGCGGACGACCGGGCAGTGGCGACTGGATAGATCCGATAACACAACATTGGGCTGGGCCGAATTTGTTACATTGGAGTCATCGACCGTAAGCCCAGTGTTGTCTTTTGGTATGCAATCAAATCGACAGCTTTTTTTCTTGGATCTTGACGGCATTTTAGTTCGAAGTAAACTGTCGATTTTAATAATATAATAACACCAAAAGTTCAAACACTAACAGACTGTTCAACCTCAACCGGTTTGTGATATTGCCATATCGGCTAATCCATGAGTTTCAGTCGTGTCATATTTCTCATCTCAGAAGCAACTAAATCGCAAGCCAGACCAAAAACAAGAAGATTCGCGCAATTACATTGCCAGAGAGTTGAGGGAGAGATAAGTCAGTAACTCTGGTTTGCCGAACGACAAAAATGTCCAGCAAACGCTATACACAATTTTACTCTCTTGATTCAGCTATGTACAAAAGTTAACAAAAATAATATAGATGTTAGATCTAAAACTCTTGCAATTTGCAATAGTCGTCTACCTAAGGACAGGCTTTTGTTTGGTCGGTGAAAGTTGAACGTCTCCGTTCAAAACAGATCCAACGAACCTTTCAGCTTCTTCCAGTGTCACCTCGTCGTCGTACACCGCAAACCTCCCTCTGCGAGGCTTGTAGGCGATGAGCAGCTTGTCAGATGACTTATATCCAGACTTATCAAACGATGACAGGAATGCAGATTGTTTGCCCTTATCCAACAAAGCATAGGAGACTGCATTTCTGGAATTATAGTTCTGCCCCCCTTATCAGAGTCTTCTTAGATATCTGGATGCAATCACCAGAAAGAGATGGTATGTGTTAACAAAATTGTTATGCCGAAGATTAAAAAAAGAAGAACCACAAGATAATAGATGTTACTATGCATTTAGAAGAACAAGAAAACATGTGCTTCTGCTATCTACTACGATTTGGCTTTTCAAAACAGAAGATATACCTCAGAAAGGACTGTTTCAAGCTGTCCCTTGGCTTTGTTTGACCCGAAAACACCAATGATGCATACTGAAGTCTTATCTCCACAGATTTCCTCAAAGTTGGAAGCTGTGAGGGAGAGGAACTTTTTTTTTTTTCTTCCGATTGACTCGAAGGTTTCTTGTTAGCTTGATTCGATGACAGCTTCTTATTCTTCTTCTCAAAACTTTCTAGCAGTGTCTTCAATTCCTTGATACCAGATCTGAGATCCTTCACCGAAATGCCATCCTTCAGAAGGAGCTCCTCACCATTCACAGTTCGGCCAATTACAGCTGGAAGGTTCTTCACGCCAAGACTTTTGAGCAGTGGATGAGAAACATCATGAACCTGACATGCACAGCAGTTCTCATGTTACACATACTTCCGTTGATGTTGTTTATCGAGTCCTAATGGCATAAGAGTTACCCCCCTGATTGTTCACCAGCATGGTAGAGGTATGCTATTTTAATGGAAGCTCAACCATCTACTCCATTTGTTCCAAATTTTAAGTTGTTTTAACTTTGTCCTAAGTCAAATTTGTCTAACTTCAACCAAATTTATATAAAAACATTAGTATTCTACAATATGAAACAGATACAAAATCAAAATATATGTCACGGTGTATCTAATGAATCTAGTTTGATGCTGTATATGTTTGTATATTTTTTGTAGAGGCTGGAACTTGGTTCCCTTATCTAAAAAAATGTTTGTCTATTTTTTGTATAATCTTGGTCACATATAGAAAAAAAGTTGACCTACGATAAAACTAAAAAACGACTTACAGTTTGGAATGGAGCAAGTAAATTATTTTTCATACCATCTTTGCATTATAACCATTTGTTACCGCTTACTGTACACCCCACAGCAATTGACATCTCAGAGTATGCTATGTGCCAAGTTTTCCATGTCAAGCAGAGTAATTATTAAGGCCTATAATTTCCTAAGTCTGGTAACAGTAACAGATCAAATTACTCACCTCAGCATCATAAAATATTAATCGATTGCGGAATATCCCACTGATAGCACGCCACATTGCTGGTGTATCCTTCTTACTCGATAGTAAGAGCACTTGAGGAAGGTTTGGTAGTACATTTAAAGGGAAGCTGAATTGGCTAATATCTACACGTTTGGAGAATCTTGGCAGGTGTTCTTGACAAAATGTCTTCAAGCTCTTAGCATCATGTTCTCCAGAATACTCATGCAAAGACCCCTTCTCTGTAGTAGCATATGAATAGATGAAGAGGCGAGCCGATTTCCCTATTGAAAACACCAGACCTTTTGCAAAGAAATTTTTCATTGTCACAGTTGACCTTACCAGCCTGCACAAATAGAAGGCTAGAGTATTAGGCATGTATGTCCGTGCCATATGTTGAGGGCGCTATATATTTCATTATCATTTTGTGCATCAGCTTACCTTCAGAGCACCATCCAGCGAATGGACCACGTCCTGCATGACATTCTCTAGCACAAATTGACCTTTTGACTGGGGTGTATAAAATAACAGAAGCCAAGTAGTTCCTTGGTCAGCTACTTCTTTATTGAAAAGTTGTGTGGTGATATCCTGAATCTTGGCAGTGCCAGAATGCTGACCAGAAGTTCCGGTGTTGGCTCTAGCTGAGCCAGTTGATCTACCAAAATGGTTATCGCCCATTGATCCACCATTAAAAAGGTTTGAGAAAACATCACCAAGATCTAAACCACCACCAAACGGGTTCCCACCACTGGCCCCAGGTTTACCACCAAAAGAAAAGGAAAATGTTTTTCCTTGACCACCCATTGTCTGCCATCCATTACCAGATGTGAAATGACTCGACTTGGGGCCACCACCAAAGTGTGTATAGCCCTCATGATTTCCAAAATTTCCACCACCAAATCCAGGGTTACCCTTCTCATCCCCATAGAGGTCATAGTTTTTCCGCTTCTCTTCATCAGATAGAATCTCATATGCTGCAAAGGCACAACAATGCTCCTTCAGTATTACAGACAAAGGCACTGCTACTCTAATCTGGCATTAGCAAATAACCTGAAACGAAACTAGTTTACGGAATATAGTTACATGGCCCTTATTTGTCTGATAATTCTGTGTAAAGAGAAGCAGAGTGGGTCAAACATAGAGCATGTACTGTTACAAGACGTCTTGTGCCTAAGCAAACCCAGGAGCAGGAGATAACATGGAATGTTAAAAATAGGTAATAGCAAGGAATCAATATATGACTCCACCCTAAAAAGGAGGACCATCCCATCCCCGATAGTCCCCAAACCAAGCACACCGTTAAAAGCAACCAAATCAATGCAAACACAGCCATAAAGCAACCAGCAAAATGCAAATGACTCCGTACATGTGCAGATATGATGATACCATGGCTAGTGCAAGGGACAGTGCCAAATAAAGGATTATCGCATACACATCATCAGCATATACAAATTCTTAATTAAAATAGACATTGAAGAAAAATAGAGGTTCATACCATTGTTTATTTCTTCAAATTTTTCCCTGCGCACCCTTGTCTTTATTCTTGTCAGGGTGGTATTTTTAGAGAAAGCCTAGACATTATAAATAAGATGAGTTGATCCGCTATACGCCGAAACTAAATTGCACCATTTACTTGAATTGAAAGTTGAAGACATAAAAATAAAAATTCTGAACTTACTTGTGAAAGGATTTCTGAATATCCCGTTGGCTGGCATTCTTGTCAACTCCTAGAACCTGAAACAAAACAAAACAAAAAATCATGAGAACATTCAACCATCATCTAGAACAGATGTAACAACTCATTAGGACTATGCCTGGATTTTTTCCAATAGAAAAATGTTCATGGAAGTAATATTTCCAGTTTGAAGTGGGGCCACTCTTTGACATTTACTGCTTGATAATTACCGAGTATGGAATTTACAAATTGTGAATATAGCTACCAAACCAACCAAATTAAGCTCTGAGTGCTGCCACATATACAACCATTTTAGTACATACATTGTACATGAAAAAGTTGAGTATAGCGAAGTCCCATTTAGAGAACAGATCAACACATAATTTTCACCGCTTGGAACCGCACGCGTGCAAAGTTAGCATTGTCATCTCACATATATATGCATAATACGCAGAGTTTACAGCTAACCAAGGGATATGCAGTAATAATACGCAAAAAAATACTCGCCTTGTAGGGATCTATAGTTTTGGCCGCTGCGACGTGCAAGGCGACCGAACTGAGGACGAGCGAGGCGACGAGGAGAGACCGGAGGGGGAATCCCCATCGCGGCGTGGCGAGCGGCTCCGATTCGATTCTGCTTCTGCTTCGCCGGGTCAAGCTTCCAGCGCTTGATTTGCTCGGGTTTTCTTCTGCTGCGGAATATCTGGGTTGAATTCAGGTTGGATTTGGAGGGAAGCGGAGGAGGAAGGACAAGGATTTGGCCTTGGAGGAAGGCCCGCCGTTTTTAGAGAGGGAGGGCGTCGGTTCGGTCGAGATGTTTCGAGACACAAGGTACACGTGGCGCTTGAGAGGTAGCTCCAGCGAACTCGACCAATAGAATTCGACCTTTCGAGCCCGGTTGCGTGGCCAGCACACTGATAAGTTGGGACCACGTGCCACGTAGGACGAATAGGAGTGTGTCGACTCGTGACAGTCCTGTGACTCCTGTCCTACAAATTATATGTGGTGTGCTAGTACAAATTTGCGTTGGAGCTTTAGGCTTTCACAGAAGATGATCCGATTGATAGATGATGAGTCCATGAAAAGTGAAAACCAAAGGCGTTGTAACAAAAAAAAAAACTGTCTATCGCTTGACAAACCTAGCTATCAGGAAAAAGTTAAATAAATTTAAATTTTAATACTTCAATACAAACATACATAGTCATATACATGTACATAAATATGTACTACTATTATAACTACCTCTAGGTCTTGAGATTGACCGTAAAAAAATAGATTGTCAAAGTAACAATACACATTTCACAGTCCACCGATACATCATATGCCATTGAAAAATAGTAATACTATCAAACTTTATAGAAAGATAAATCAAGAAAATTTAACATGCGAGACCATGTTTCTTTGGGCAAGAGGGCAATGGCAAGTATTTTTATCTCAACAATGACAATACTTAAGCGCATTATACAACACTAGGATGATTTTTTTGGGGTGGGGATATGGAATTCTATTACTTAGCAAAGTTTGAATCATCAACAATTATAGTCTAAATATGTGAGGGTGGCATGGGAACCAACATTGGTTCCTCATCCGGATCACAAGGCACTACCAAGACTAGCCAATTCATTCATGGGCTACCCTATTGCGGCTTGTGTGCCTTGGATACCCATGCGAGCATTCATCAACATACGCTCTTCCTCAATGGGTGTTGATCACCTCACGTAATGGGTCCAGAGAATACATCTCTATCCACCATTGCTCATTGTTCAATCAAACCCCGCCGCAATTTACCTTAATGAAATCTCGTGATGGCTTCTCCCATTTTTTGAACTCGCACCAAAAATGTTCGCCTTCGCATTGGGTTTCGCTCACTCTAGCACCACCAAAGAGCCGAGTGGTGGGACTAGGGGCTCGAACCCCCTACCGCTACTTGGATTGTGCAACACATTGAAGCTCTTAGTGAATTTTCAATCGTAGATGCATAAGGTAGGAAGGACTCAGATTTGCTAGAAAAAGACATCATCTTTACTAATTGGACTGCAGTTCTAGAGAAAGCGAGGATTATCCAATTTAGGATATGCTCCTGACTGCTTCTGGAAACATAGAGAGAGAGAGAGAGGATTATGCAATTTAGGATAGGCTCCTAACATGCTTTTGGGAACCTAAGGATCAGGCCGAATGCTCAAACATTCGGCATCCAATTCTCTAGACCAATCCTTGTTTTAAAAGTTTTAAATCCTAATAACACTTCTCCAAGTATAGGAAATCCCTTACATGACCACTCATGACCGTCAATGAACAGGCTATGTAATGCTTGCATAGCATGGCCATATGAACCCATAAAAAATTTACACTCCATATATTTTTATTGAACTCAATCAACTAAGGCCCAACATCCCTCTTCATCAGTCCTATGGGATTAGGCTCAGGATCAGAGCTAGGCGGGCTTCAATTAAGACTCTTATTAAGATTAGTGTAGGAGTACTATTGCCTTAAAAAAAGAGTAGGGGTACTATAAAATTTGTCTACATAAGCATAAGCCCGTAACGTATTCGACAACACATGTCAGCTGCAAATTGATAAATCACTCGTAAAATCGACGCCGTCAGCATTCAAATTCAATGCTACTCCGCAAATAAACGGTATAAATCTCCACAAATATCAATCTAGACTAGTTTTCAAATAAAAAAAAATCAATCTAGACTAGAGGAGACGAGTGAGAACTTAAAACCGCCCCACGCAACCCTACTAGGCAAATCGCTTTCCCAAAGCGGAACCCTTTCGGCCGCGCACGCCCCCACCCCCCCCCCCACGTCTCTCAACTCAAGTCTCAACTTTATAGCCGCCTCCTCCCCACCGCCGCGGCCGCCACGGATAGCAGCAAACGGGTAGCAGAGGAGCGCAGCCAGCAAGCGCAGGCCCCGAGCCCTACTGCAACCGCCGCTGCCAGCGCGCCGAACGCCATGGCCGATCCAGCGGAGCACCGTCCAGCGGAGGAGGAAGAGGAGGCGGCGGCGGCCGGCGAAGATGAGGACACCGGCGCCCAGGTTGCGCCCATCGTGAAGCTGGAGGAGGTCGCGGTTACCACCGGAGAGGAGGACGAGGACGTGCTCCTGGACATGTGAGTCATCCGCGTCCGCTTCGATTCTCCCCTCCCCGATCCGCCCCGATCTGATTTGGCTAGGTCTTGTTGATCTGACGTCGTGTGGCGATTGTGCAGGAAGGCGAAGCTTTACCGCTTCGATAAAGACGGGAACCAGTGGAAGGAGCGTGGAACAGGCACTGTGAAGCTTCTGAAGCACAAAGGAAACCGCCAAGGTCCGCCTCGTCATGCGTCAGGCGAAGACGCTCAAGATCTGCGCTAATCATCTTGGTAATCGCAGTCGTTTTTGTGGGTTTTCGATGGTGATTTCGAATTGGCTGTATAGATTTTGACGCTTGAGAGAATTACTTACTCCTTTTCTCCGTACGGACAGTGGTGGCGACGACTAAGATGCAGGAACATGCTGGGAGCGACAAGTCGTGCGTGTGGCACGCTCTGGATTTTGCCGATGGCGAGCTTAAAGAGGAGATGTTCGCGATTCGTTTTGGATCTGTCGAGTGAGCACCTATAACTATATCTTACCTCTTTATACCTCTTTGCATCTGTTCATTATAGTTAGCTGTTGGTATCTCTGATTGTTGTTGTTTGGTTAGCTTACTTTTGTTTTAGAAGAGTTGATCGATAACTGGCCTATAGATCTATGAATTATCTGATGACAAGCTAAGTTTGTTTGATGCGATTCATATGTGTGTGTTTTTATGCATAGTGTTCAGTGACCTTCCTTGATATATTACAAATGCCCCAGCAATTCTTAGTTGTACTGAACTGGGTTCCAAACTCATAGTGCTATCTTCATACCAATCATCAACATAGCTTGCTGTTTCCGTGATATGGTTTTGTTTCACATTTGCCTATATACCTTCCTGATCTTAGAATTTATCACTTTATTTCTGGGATGCTACTCTTGGTGCAGTAACAGGCTGTCTGCTGTACTTCAAGTACAAGTTATTTCCAATCTGGGAGAATACTTGCGCTCAAAGCAAAACATAATTTGTTTCCATTGCCATCGATTGCGATAGAACCTATTTTCTCAATCCAGACAAGACAAAGACTCTAAATTTAGTGAACTGCTACTTTGGTATCTAAACTTGAATAGCAAGTTTCAATCGTGGAAGACCAACTCACGACTTGGTAGCAAAAGTGCCAAGCTGGAAATGGTCTGAGACTGAGCTAATTTTGATCACCATTGGACCTTTTGTTGCCATTACTTAACAAGTTATTTGATCACAACTTGCCCATATTGCTGAATGGACCACCTTTTGCAGCTCTGCTTTAGCATGCATGCATGGTACTCACATACTGCCACATGCATCATGGATCCATGAATAACTGATTAATTTCCGCACCTATTGGTTAGCGTGCACATGACTTTCATGTTTATAGGACCATACCAGCAGTATACTCCAAGGACCTAACAATTTAGTTCTAGGGACTTTGACAGCTTTGCCCTGTGTTAGAAGGGCATCAGGTGCTTGCTTTCTTATATTGAGACATATGTGCGGAGCAATGATATGTATCATGCACTCATGCTTGTATTGTTGGAAATTTTGTTTCATATCTACAAATACCCACCAGATCGTATTGATTGCTATGTTTAGTTATATATTCCCTCGATCTCAAAATAAGTTAAACTTCTAGAGTCGTCCTAAGTCAAACTATTTTAAGTTTGTCCAACTTTATAGAAAAGAACGTTAACATGTATGACATCAAATAAGTATGAAAAATATATTTCATGATGTATCTAATCTAATAATATGAATTTTGGTGTCAACATTGGTGCTCTTTCTAATGAATTTGGTCAAACCTAAAAATGTTTTACCTTAGGACAACTTTTGAAGTTGGTGGCTAGAAAGTGTTCTTTTATATTTTCTATGACAAATTGAATTGTAGTATTAGGTTGGGTTTACTTTTGTTTCTTTCTGAGATGTTGAGTGATGATAGTATGCCAATTTTATATTTTATAGGCATCCTCGTTTATTTTGAATTTGCTGCTTACTCACTTGCAATTCTATTCAGATTGTAAGAAGTTTAAGGATATTGTTGAAGAGATAGCCGAACAGCAAGGAAAGGCTGAGGAGAAAGAAAACGAGGAAGCCTCAACTGCTGCCGATTTGGTAGAGAAGTTAACGGTGACAGAAGCCAGCAAGGAGGAAAATGCAGAAAAGAAGAGGCTCCTGCATCTGATGACAAGAAGGATGCTAAAGATTGATGGCGTTTATATACGCAAAGGGTCATATGAGTGTCCTTTGATTCATTTTGTTGTCAAGGTTCATCTTCCCCACAAATTTTTAATGTGTTTTCTCAGGGATGAATGCTTGTGTTAGGTGAAAAATGAGTCATCAGCCTACATGGTTTTTCTTGGTTTATAGACTGTTATTTTTTAAGTCGTCTGTTTATCTGGGATGGCTGGGGGTCAGCATGTCTGTACAATTATTTGGAGTTGCTTTTGGAATGGACGTGGTTTGATGAGTTGCCTAAAGCTTGAGATGGTTTTGATATCTTTTCGCTCCATTTTTCTTATTCATTCGTTCTCAATAAAATAATACGTGATACTATTTGTTGATCATCTTCAATTCTTTATCGTTGTGCCTATGCCATCAGTGCGGCTCAGTGCGGGATGGATTCAGCCTATGCCGTTGCCATCAGCAACCACAACCTTCAGCTCCGGCAACAGATTGCTAACACTCATCGTCGGCAGCACAACTCTCGGCGCCGCCTTCACCACTTAGCCTGGATCTCGAGTAAGTAGACTGGGGATTAGGCGGTTTAAAACCATTCGCCTGCCTAAACCAACCCGTTCAAATAGTTTTGTCTAGAAACCGCCCAAAACCGTGACTAAAAGCGGGCAGATCCACATCCTTCAATCTTTGTTCAAATTCAAGGCAAGATCTCCCGTAGGATATTACAGGGAGCAGAGGAAATTTTCCCTTGCGTACAGTACCGTGGAGCAGCGTAATTTTCACCTGCTGTCTGAATACCTATACGGTGGAACTGTATTGACATGGTAGGCTGTAGGCAGGACATGATGTTCCCAATGATCTGCAATAAAAACCTACGCTGAAATCTTCTTGATCCACGGGATGCGCGTGTCGTACTCATTGCCGGCACGTACATTCCCATAGGCAGCGGGCGCAGAGCATGAATCCCCGCTGTGATTTTGAAATAAACACATTAAATCTCCCAGATCCATTGGCGGCCCATGGCATTGGCGTGCATATCTTCCATGTTGCCGGAACGTGGTGAACGCGTGGATCCCTGCGTACTCGGCTCGCATCCATCCGTGGTACAAGCATATCGTATTGAAGCCACTTTGTCCTGAGACAAGGCGAGGTGAGGTGACAGTATAAGCTGTTGGTGTACCGCAGATGTGTGATCCCTTCCATGGGCTAAAGATCGAGATTGATGCGCGTTGTACACATGATTTCAGCGTGAATATGTGATTCCAGTAGCCGCCACCCATGCATTGATGGCTGGGGTTGCGCGTGCCTTACGACGGGTAAGGATGGCACGGCCCAACGAGATGCCAGTGCTTCCTTGCCTGCTGCTGCTTCAGCAAGGGAATTTGGCGATTCACGTACGTACGGACAGACCCGATCTGAAGATAAATTTGACAATTCGCGTACAAAACAGCTCCGCTCTAAAATTGGAACAAAATCTTTGTGCTGCAAAGATTACAGAACCACGCATGCTGCTGTGGGGAGCCGACTCTGTTGTCTGCTCTGCTTCGGCGTGGTAGTGGTACTCAGCACAGTAGGTGTGGCTGTCCAAATTGCCATAGTAAACGCATGAATGATATGATGCTAGTAGCTGGTAGCAATAACAAACATATTCTACCTGGCATGCATTTTGCCAGCTGCATTTCCTGAAGAGAGTAGAATCCATCGTTTTGCCGTTCTGCAGATCCATGCCTACCTGTCATTCTGGGCCAGTTCATGCTCCAGGGCATCATGCTCCAATTCCAGAAGAAGCGTGCTGTTTTCTTCTCTTCCTTTTTTACCCCTAGCGAGTAATTAGTCAGCTTGGGAGTAATTGACCAATAGCATTTTTCAGAAAAGAAACGCTAGCTTGCCCTGAGGGACGAGTTGCGCTAGTGTCGACACGCGCCGTCTCTGACGTCTGATCAACCGATCATGGCCGTCCACCCGATCAACAACGAAGGGCGAATGCAAAACGCAAATGGCATGCAAAGTTCATTGGTTTCTTGATTGGACACAAATTTGAATTGAATTGAGTGGACAAAGGGAACAACAGTACATGGTACCAGCTCAGGTACAACGGCCAACGACGGCCAGCCAAGTCCTACTCCTACCACCCCAGACCCGCATTTATACCGACAACGGTGACTGTGACAGCCAGGACGGCCATGGCCACAGCGGAGCCCGCTGCCGACGACGAGGACGTCATGATCACGGCCGTCGGAGAAGGCGGCGGCGCTGGGTACGGGTACGGGCGCACTGGCGTTGCCATTTCTTGGCGCCTCGGAACTGGGAGGTGGGGCCCGGGTGTCGGCTGCCCAGGTGGCCCCGCTCCCCACTCCACTTCCTCCCAGTCCCAGCTAGCCCCGTTTGAGGCCAATTCGGCGACCCGCCCCTTGGCGCGCGCCATGACCTCGTGCTTGCTCTCCTCGGTCTCCGCGTCCTCCTCCAGCGCCTCGGAATCCGAATCCGACGACGGGGCCCAGTCCAGCACCGCGCGAGGCGACGGGGATGGAGACGGGGACGGCCACGTCCACGCCTCGCTGGCGTCGTCGCCACCGTCCGTGGAAAGGAACGGGTGGCGCAGCAGCTGCTCGCAGCTCCACCGCTGGGCCGCGTCGCGGCGGAGGCACTTGTCGAGGAAATCGCGGCACGCTTCCGACAGGTACGCGGGGATCGCGGGGCGCTTCCCGCCGAATCCGACGACAGGAGCAGCAGCTCGCCGACCTCGCTGGCGCCGCCGAGCTCCGACCACGGCCGCTTCCCCGTGAGCAGCTCGAGCGCGGTGCAGCCCAGAGCCCAGACGTCCGACGCCGGCGTCGCGACGCCGCCGCGCGCGACCTCCGGAGCCATCCACGCGGAGTCCCGCTGGGACCGCGGGGCGTCGTCGCGGCGTCGGAGACCAACCTCGCCGCGCCGAAATCGGCGAGCTTCGCGCCGCAGCAGCCTTGGGCGTCGCGGCAGCCGAGGAGCACGTTCCGACCCTTGACGTCCCCGTGCACGACGCCGGCCTCCTCGTGCAGGTACCGCAGCGCGGCGGCCACGCTCCGCAGGACGCCACGCGCGCCGCGCTCCCCGAGGCCCCCGTGCGCCGCCTCCCGCGGCGCTGCCGCCGGGCACCAGCTCCCATGCAGGTTCCTCGTGGCCGCCGTCGCGCCGTCATCGCCGAGGTACGCCACTACGTGGGGCGAGCTCAGCCGCTTCAGGATCCTTATCTCGCTCTCCAGGCACGCCATGGCCGCGGCCGGCGCGCTATTGGCGTCCACCGACTTCACGGCGAAGGCGCGGCCCGTTGCCCCCTGTCCACGGCGAGGTGCACCGTGCCGAAGGCGCCCTTGCCGATGCATTTCCCGCGCAGCCACTCCATGTCCGAGAGCGTCTTTGAACTGAAATTGGAGCAGAGTCGAAGCCGAGCCGACGAGTGGGAGGAACAGAGTGGGACAGGGAGAGAGGTGTGGAGGATGAGTGAATTGCGAGCGAAAGGAGAGGAGTGCAAGAAACGGGGTGAGTCTGCCGAGGGCGCTTATATAGTTGTGGGGTTCCGGCGCCCTGCAATTTGTGTGGGCAAGGATTTCGGCCTGGGAATTTCCTTTTTTTTTTCCCCTCTCGTCTCGTTGGCCTGTCCTTTGCCGGGATATCAACTTGATTCGCATGTTGGGCGGACGGACCGATGTGTATGTTGGATGCTTAATATGTAAAGTTGTGTTTGTCAAAAAAAAAAAAAAAAAAAAAAAAAAAAAAAAAAAAAAAAAAACTCGCCCGAATATTTATGGGATATCATGGGAGAATAAACCGGCCGGGGGGTCTTGGTTTTCCGAAGGGGGAGAAACAGAGAGGTGACGCTGTGCAACTTGTAATGTTATCTTCGAGGTGCCGCTGCGTTGAGGCCACATGGGCGAAGATTTGGGATGAGTTTGATGGGGTTTCCCCCTGGATACATGGATGGATGGATGACATTTACTCGCAAGGCTTCGTCACCTGTTACTGTTAGGACGAGTAATGCTGTCACTATACAGCTTTGCTCCATGGTATTGGCAGATTAGTTACCCGCAGTTATTTTCTTTGACGGTCATTAACTATGCTTTGCAGTAACTGATTATACACGTGTGTTTTCCTCCAAAGATGATTACTCTCTCTATTCCATAAAAACTATCATTCTCACTTCCCCAAAGTTGGTCATTTTTTTTAAATGTGACCAAATATATATAAAAATATACATATTTTTTTATAACAGATATTTACTCTATTTCAAATTATAAATCATTTTGACTTTTCGAATACAATTCTTTAATATGTATTTAGACATTATGTATACTAGATGCATAGCAAAAGCAATGTATCTTAAAAAACCAAAATGAAATATAATTTGGAACGGAGGAAGTAAATCGGTAGATATATTTGTATACTATACCATCATGAATCTCATATCATAAGCCATAGCGCCTCCTTTTATGTATATATTCACACACCTCGGAATCTTCATGTGCATAAGATTAAGATCTATGGTTTTGTTACCCGCGCCATTACCACCTTAATTCTGAAGCATCATCAACATCTGACGTCGTGTATATCTGCTTTGATGCCGAGAAAGGATTTATGTATGGTTCATTTGGTGTCAGCGCCAACCAAAGGTACAGAAATCGGAGATCTTCTAAAAATCTCGTCATATCCTCATAAGCACCAGCACGTCTAGCTACCCGCATCAAAATATATGTTATGGATTCCGCGCCTGCACTAGCATCCAAAACACCAATGGGCTTTGCTGCCCGAAACAATATTTTTCACTCCGTGATGCGTCCATATCACTATCATCATTATCTAGTCGAGGATAGAATTATTGTTGCCAGAGCGTGGCGAACCACACCACCAAAAATGCCGATTTCGATCCGCTCCTCATATCTCATCGTCTTGTACACCCGTGCCGCCGATGTGGCAGGGCGGGCCCCGCGCAGCCGCGATGACATGGCAGGGGGCTACTCGTGGCCCAGGTGGTTCGCCGCCCGCGAGCCAAAAAGAACAGGCAGGGAACGAAAGGGCGAAATTGGAAGGAATAGCAGGACCGCCGGTCCGCCGGCAAATTAAAGTAGTGGCCTGCGGCGGTACGAGAGCGAGGTGTGAGGCTCGGACCGGCGCGGCATTTATCGCGCGGATCGCCATCCGGCGCCTCCGGGTCCCAGCTCCCGTTCCGCCCACTGGGCAGTGGGCGCACTGGCATGGCATGGCACGGGCGCCGCAGCGGTGGGCGGCCTGCGGACGTGCGCGCCGCCGAGCCACACAGACAATCGCGGAACCCCGCGGCCCCGGGCGCTGCCGCGCCGCGCTCCTCAACCAACGTAGGCACCGATCGCCGTCGCTAACGTGTGGCCCTCGCCTGGGAAACGTGCGTGACTCGCATCGCGGGTCGCGGGCTCTTTTCTCTCTCTTTTGTGCATGTTGGACGAGCGAGCGACGCCCACCGGTGAGCGGCCCGTGCCCCCACCCGCCTCCCGAGGTTGTTCGATTCGACGGCGCTGGTGGCACGTCCAGTCTCGTGGGGTGTGTTTAGATCTCAAAATTTGGTGCAAAAATTTTGGAGAAATGTCACATCGAAGATTGAAGCGTGTTTCGTTTGTTAGTGGTAAATATTATCCTATCGTAGGCAGAAACTAGCTCAAAGAATCGATTTCATGAATGCACATCTAAACTGTGTAATTAGTTTATTTTTTTATCTACATTTCGTACTTCGATAAATGTGCGGTATTTTAATTTGATGGGAAATCTTCTTTTTGCATAGTGGAATTTGAAGAAGAAAGTTAGGGTGCTAAACACACCCGTGGTTCATGAAATCGCCAACGTGCGTTGGTAGGCAGTAGTATCACCAGTTCTGCGGTACCCTCCTTCAATCATGCGGTTGTAAAGCACATATACACACCTAACGGAATTCATTCACGTTTGCATGATTTAATTGTATATATTTTTCGCAGCTGAGTACGGACACTGTGGCCGTCGTTGGTGGAGTAGCAACGTCCCACGAACTGAACAATAATTTGCTCAGTTGTCGGTAACAATGATTAGAAGGCACATAATTGGACGACCCTCTGTGTGTCGATCTGAGGAACACGCAATTCTTTTTATTTTTGAACGTAATGGAAGGAACACGCAATTCATTTGTAAAGTGGATCCGACCCGGCACAAGCTTACATTATCCGATCCATGCACAGCGTTGGTGTGCATACATTGGCACGACCAACATGAGCCCGGCGTTGGTGCAAGTATAGCTATATCCACGGATCTCGAAGATTCGGGCCGTGCTATGCGTGCAACGGTTCGAAGTTATTACAATTATTACAGGCATAGCATATCCAATTCCAGCCGATGGAGCCAAACACCGGCCGGTGGCTAAAAAGACGCCTAGAGGGATCGATCGGAGGGCATTCATTCGCGGCTCGTGGTACCTTTTTTCCCGCTAGTTGCAGGCTTAGTTGATGCGTGCGACCAACCCTCCCCATGCTGGCTGTGTGCGGGATAAGATATAAGATCCGCGCTTGATTCTTGTTGTATGGTGCTGGCGTCAAGCAAAAGCAGCACTAGATCGCCGATCGCCCAAGATTCAATCCAGCCAGTGTTCCCCATTCGATCGTGCTGTTTGCAACATGAGGGAAGAAGCTACGACTGGTGGAGGAGAGGCCTGTTACAGATTTCACTCGGTCTCTTGACTTTGAAGTCCTTGTACGCCATCGATCGCGAGACCTATTTCTCAAGCTTGTCAGGCTAGATACCGTCCTAATTTGGGGGTATGCTTCCTGATAACGTAATCTACTCCTCCATCTTGCTAGGATCTGGGAAAAAGGTGACCCCCACAAGTTGCAATTTAAGCACTTAATTCCCTGGTCAAAATCCTTTTCGGCATCGCTTTCTGGAGGAGCTGCCTCCGATCCGCATCCGTCCCACGAGAAGCCGGAGCCGCAAAAGGCGCCTTCAATTGCTAGTTTATTTAACCGGGCTAACCCAGGGCAGACACAGCTGTTTTGATTAAACAAACAGCCCAAACAGCCCTTGCCTTGTGTGTGGTGTGGGCAGGGGCGAAGGTACATATACATTAGGGGTGCAAATGCACCACCCAAAAAATACAAAAACAGTAATTATGTTCAAAATTTCACCATATACGCACCCTCATGGAAGATGTTTTACCCACACGCCTGGTAAGTCACCACCCTCTAATTTACTCTAGCCGCCCTTTGGGTGTGGGCAAGTGAGACGCATGGGATGCACCCACCCATTCTAGTAGCCAACCCACGAGACCCAGCGGCCAGCCCAGGTTCTCAGCACGATCCATCGATCGCCAGGAAACGGTGAACTGGACCGACCAGGCAAAAGCAAAACGACCGGGAAGAGCAGGCAGACTGCATGCCAATTGACGGCTAGTCCTTCCCACGACGGAGACACCAACGGTCAAGTCAAAAATCCTTCTCGCCCGGGAGTCGGCACGACGCGAACATCCACCACCGCACCCCGCACGCATGCGCCGACCGCTGGGGTTCTTCTTCCTGCAATCCGGCCGGCACGGTGCCGCAGCCGACGGACGTGTGCCAACAAGGCCAGAAGCGTGAGAAGGCGCGGGGTTTGTCCCCGTGAAACGCGAAAAACGTTGGCCCACGGCGTCGGACCGGCCAGGCAGCGTGAGCAGCTGTGGCTGGAAGCAGGATGGATGCATGAGCCGCGCCCGGGCCCAGGATTGTCGCGGCGGGGTGTCGGGATTGCGCGACACCGGCGAGCAGCGCAGCGTGGGGTGGGCGGCCAGTGCAACACTAGGCGCGCCCGACACCACGGGGCCCAGTTGCCGGCCGCGCCGCGCGGCCGAAGCCCCGAGCCGAGAGAAGGAACCTCCGGGCGCGGGCGGTGTCCCGAGATGGCGCGGTGTCCCCAGCGTGGTAGCGTGGTGACGTTGCGGCATTGCCCACCCCGCCAGTAGTCCGCCCGGGCTTTTGGCTCACTGCCGGCCAGGCGTTGTCGTGCCAGTTTTGGCGCCGGCGGGTCGGTGCTGAGCTGACTGACCGACGCCGAGACGGCATGGCCGCAACCGGGTGCGCCGTGGCG
Source organism: Hyparrhenia diplandra (assembly GCA_015847255.1). Taxonomy (NCBI): domain Eukaryota; kingdom Viridiplantae; phylum Streptophyta; class Magnoliopsida; order Poales; family Poaceae; genus Hyparrhenia; species Hyparrhenia diplandra. The sequence goes on from JADLZK010012511.1 coordinate 81,399, forward strand.
AATCGGGGCGTCACGCGCGCGGACCACGAAACCAGGTTGCTTGGGTGGATGGAGCACCGGACTGATTTTTATTAGCGACTTCCCGTACACCACGCACATCTTAGCGTATGAAAAGGTAGATGCTGCCATCACGTGGGAAGTTAAGCTGAAAGCAAAGCTACCACCCCTCTCAGGCCGTGTGTTGGGGCCTTGGCGCGGCTGTCTCCACCCATGCTCTGATAGCGATGCGCAAACTGTCACCATCGGCGCCGCACAAAAAATACTACACATGCTTGTCGATTACTTTACCGAGTGACTCTTTCGTAGAGGGAGAGAGAGATGGTCCTGTGACTTTAGTTCATTTCTTCCACTCGGCAATAAGGTCACATGGCCGCACAGTTTTACCAAAAGGGCCGTGTGGTGACCACCGGTTCGCAACGCATCAAAAATGATATGCTGACTTACTCTGTTTTGTTACTCACGGTTATCTGTCAGCCTATGCGGGGATTTGCTCAATGCCCTGAGCATCTGGGATAGGGAACACAGAGACAGAGGCATGCTCGAAGCAGGGGTGATGCAGTCCGTTTCGGTCTAGAGAGCGCGCGCGGCGCGCGGCATCCACCCGCGGCGCGGCGCAAGTTGGCAAGGGTCCGTGATCCGCGAACCCAGTGACGGCCGACCTTTTTTTGCGGGAGAGGCTGCGCATAGGCTGGCGGCCGAAAAGGCCCCGCCGGGTGGTGGGGGCAACTTGGCAAACCAATCGAACGGAGCTGTTGGAGAAGATCAGAGGTGCACGAACCGCACCGGCCGGCCGGCCAGCCGCAAAGGCCCCGGTCCCGCGCTGCCTCCCGCCTGCCTCGCCTTCACGCATCATCAGCCCGCAACCATCGTGTTTTTATTATTTTTATAGCCGGCCGTGGCATCTGAGTCGTCGCTTTGCCCGATAAATCACACAGGTCATGTCAAACATTTCACTAAGGCTAGGCTTGTCACACTGGGTCCCGAGAACATGCTAGTAGTATTGGTGTGTACGAGTTATTTTTTGGTCGTTTTTTTTTAAAAAAATTGAGATCCTCCAGCTCGCTGTGGATTGCTCATCAGTCAGTATGGTATGGCATCCGGCGACGTATATTACGCCATGCCTGAATAAGCTCCATCGTTTCTTTGGTTTTAAAAGCCTCAATCAAGTCGGCGCCTTTTGTGACGGTGAGTGTCACGGTCAGACTAAAGATATTTCTGCGCGCCATGGTATGTAGATACAGATAATGCCCGGGTCGGCCATGTTGTGATGCTGTACTACGCACCAACTTGATCGTTTTTAAGTAGTTGTCTGATAGCACAGTTCGCACATCTATGTACTCGTCGACTGTACTGAAGGATCGAGAAAGACTTAATAACTGCTCCAAGTTGACGAACTGCAAAGTCTGCAATCGAAAAATACAAAGGGAAAAAAGCAGGGTGACGCAGTCTGCTCTTTCTCCAACGCACTTTGTAACGGAAAAACAAGGGACATCAGGGTGAATGCCTGAATGCGTTGGATTCGTTGAGTATCCGGTACACCGGCCAACAACCAATGAGAAGTTCGTTTTCAGTTATCATGGACGGTGCTCGCCATGCTGCGTATTCAGTGAACTCGCTGTTTATCTGTTTCAAATTACAAGCATTTCTGCCTTTTCTAGACACTTTGTAAAAATTATGCATCTACATATAGTGAAAACATGGAACAGAGAGAGTATTAGAATAACATGTGCGAGGATTGTTTCCAAAGTCAAACATGGGATCGGAAATAAGTAGAGCTTTAGCAGCAGTGTTTCAACCCAGTCAAGTAAAAAAGGTCAGAAACCACAGTTTCGTTTCTTATAGGCTAGACCGCTAGACACGACTATTGTACAATATTTAAATGCAACCCATGAGATTGTCGTGGTTAGATGACATGAAACCATCTTTTTTAGATACTAATCCCAAATGTCAATTTCAACAGGTTTCATAGTCCTCAAAACATAGCGTATATAGTTTCATCTTGGTAAAATTTATCCCTTCTATCTCTTGTATTTTTTGGCCATGCCACCATTTTTCTTTGAACATATTTCACCAATTTTATGTATGTGGCTATTTAATAAGAGTAGAACCCCTATGAAGCTTTCTTATAAGAATGGCCTAAGAATCGCCCAAGATGAGTTCTTAGGACCTGAGTGTTTTTTTTTTTTTTTTTTTTTTTAACCTGATTACGACATCAGCTTTAAATAACACACACGTGGAAACTTACTCCACAAGTTCATTGTACACTGTGCAATTGCGGAATACCAAATTGAAAAGAATACGTCCATCTCAGGCTTACAAGGATGGGTTTTCACATGCGGCCAGCCTAAGTAGTTTCATGAGTGTTTCATGCACATTAAACGCAAAGCGTCACATTAGTAAAATTTTACTTTTTGCATTTAAACTCCTAGGAGAGAGAGAATGAAAGAGTTTCACCATGGTGAAACCTCAAAAGACTTATTTCACATGCGTTGGAACCGTGTGAAACCCCATTGAGACACAAATAGAGTTTCACCATGCAACTATGCAATTAAACCATGCAATGAGAGAGGTTGTGGGACCCTTGAGCCTATGAAACTGTGCAATGAAACCGTATATTGAGGGAGACGCCTATTTCACGCCAAAGTTTCACATCTTTAAACCGGGAGGTGAAACTCACCGGGCCGATGATGACAAATACTCCCCTCTGTCTCTAAATGTTTATCTCTGGAAAACCGTGTTCCTCTCACAGACACGCTTCCCGGGCGACATACATAAAGGGACGGAGGGAGTAGATTAGGATTGATCCGCTCATTGGTTCTTCACAAAATAACTGTCGCACTGTTAGTTAGTGGCCGAGTCACTTTTACCACGCCACCAATGAGCGTTAGTCTTTCCATTTCCAGTGCCGACACACCCTGGTGCTTTTTACCGTGTAAAGTTTGCATGTGACGTACTGCATCCATCCTTTCCTAACAAAGCATTGAGGATCGAAACAACTTCACACAAACGACTGTTCTTTTAGTCATCAATTCAGAAAGACTCATTAGCCTACTCAAAATGCATTACCATAAATATGCCGGGTTTGCAAACTGTTCAGGAGTTCATAACTGTGCCAACTGACAAACACTGAAGATGTACACTTCGATCTGCAGTGGACTGCACTATACACCCGCGAAAAGTATGTTTTGAGACGCGCGTATCGACGGTCCGATGCCTACACTGTTTTCCATCTGCCTCGGCCTAGACCGTCAATTTGATAGCCTGCATGCAGTGCGTGGTCGCTGTGCAACCACATCTTGGATCCGTGTCCCATGTGACAGGGAGGGCCAACCTCTCGTGGCCACTATGGCAAAGAAGCACAAGTTGAGATGCTACGTACGGTGGCCACTGGCCAGGGAAAAGGCGGCCGCCACAACCGTGCACAGCTCACTCGAAAGGGTATGGCGCAGACCGCAGACGAGAGAGCAGCAGAGGCTCCTGTTCCAGATATATGGCAGCAAATCCTTCCTCTCTCGTGTTTGCTGCCAGAGCGCTGGTCCCTACGTGTTATTTCTTTTGGCATTTGGGCCTCGTTTAGATATTAGAAATTTTAGCAAAAGTAACTCCCGAAACTCTCAGAAGCACTCTCAGAAGACTTTCGTTTGTTTGTGGTAAATATTATCCTACCATGGGGTAACCAGCCAAAAAGAATCGCCTCGTAATGTACATCTAAACTGTGTAATTGGTTATTTTTTTTACCTACATTTCATCTTTCGAACATATGCTTTTGATGTATTTAATGTGATGTGATGGAGAGTGAAAAAAAAGTTAAAAACTTTAGCCAACTAAACGAGGCTTGGTTTGATTTCCATGGCCTGGTGACGGGGATCGCTGGCTGGCCGGCGCCCGCCAGGCCAGGTACGCATCACGACCTGCAAAACCTGGCCCTAGTCATCACATTGCGAAACCTGGCGAATGACCCGACCCGGCCGTGTAAGTAGAACACAACAATTTTGACGTGAAACGTTATTGCGAGACGCACGCACGCAGTCACGCAGAGAGAACTCCAAACGTGCTGCGATGACGCGGACGCGATGGCCGGCGGGAAAAGGGGTACGCACACATGGGGCGGAGGGGCGTCTCAGAAACGGAATTGCATGGAGACAGCAACCGGCGGCAGGAACCCGGCGACCGCGGGCCTTTTTCCCGAGTGTCTGTGGCGACGAAGGCGGATGCTCGGTCGATCGCAGGAGAACCGGATCCTGGGAGCTTTTTCGTCAGAGTACGCAAGGTAAAAAGAAGGCCACTGCGTCGCAGGCTCAAAGCTCGGAATTGGATGCCCTGCCTGCCCTGCGGTAGCCATCGAGAATCGAGCAGGCGAAAAACTCAGGCGATGCGCTGCGCTGCATTGCGAGCCAAGCGCAACGCTGGGCGCGCCGTGCACGAACGCAATGTTGCCGACAGGAGACAGGATCTTGTCTCGGATTGGAGGTCGGGTCAGTACCCCTGTCCTCCCAACTCCCAAAGTGACGTCAATAGATCATGAGACATGAGCAGGTTTTCTTAACATGGTGGTGCTATGTCAACCGGAACAACGAACGAACTTATGTGTCTATCTACACTTAAAACTTGAAGGTTTAGCTCCCTTTGGAATGCAGGAAAATTTGCTGAATCTTGTTTGTTTTTCTGTGAAACTCAACCGATTTCTATAGAATTATATTATTGCATGAATGGAGGACAATTTTTTTGAATCTTGAGTTTTTCTTGTGATCTGAACTGAATCATACGGAATCAATATATGATCCTATGTTCCAAAAGGTTCATTGATTCCTCCGAAAATCCCATGTTCCAAAGGGTGCCTTTTTTACATTCTCTTGATTGAAAAAGAGGGTGCTAGTTTTTTTTCCCCATTTGTTTGTTTGTGCACAAGTAGCAGGACGAACAGTGTAAGAGAAAGGCCATCCTTCGAATTTGGTCATGGGCTGCACTATCACTTCTGGCCCAGGTACAAATTATATCCTTTTTATATGGCCCAGCAGGGCATGAAAGGACCTTCACCTTTTCAGATGAACATAGATCCAACAATCATCATCATACACACTATTACACTAATGCTGATGCAGTTTAACAACCAAGTCACCAGAACGGAAATATTCCATCTCAGTCCAGAAACCGAGTTTCATCATTATTGACAACAAAATATTACAAGAGTTCATTGCCTCCATCAATACCCAACTCTAGGCAATGAACAAATGAATATATCCAGTCGCTGGAACAGTTTACACTTAATGGACGGCTTCCACGTCTAACCACCGGCTCAAAATCATGAGAACCAACCAAAAAATTCCATCGCACAACTGAAGTAGGATGGTCAAAAATGAACTGGCTGCAGATAAGTTCGCTCATAGAGGCCCATCACCTGATCAGCCACTGCCCACATTATAGCCTGCCCAGGTGGAATCCTCATGAGCCGGGGAAGCAAGCCTTTCCACAGGGCTCGCAACCCCTCTTCGGCATATATTGTTTGAATAGCATGGACCATGCCATTGTACTTGATGTCACCAGTTCTCCCTTGAGCCATCAACCTAGTCTTCACGACATCGAAGGGTCCTGTACAGATAGGGCCTGCGGTTCCTGCAAGGAACCCAGATATCATTGACTGCCATGGCAGGAGCACCTTTCCGTCCCCTTCATGCTTCTTCCATAGAACAATGTCAAATGTGTTCTTGGCTGAGAACATTGCCGCTTGATTTGTGCCATTGCGCATGACGGTTGGCAATGCTCCAGACCAAAGACCAAATAGGCCTTCCTCTCGAACTATAGTTCTTGCGCAGTGTATGGGACCTTTATATTTGAGCAAGTCGGGGCTTAGCCCTTTTTGTTGTTGCAATCTAATCTTTACCACCTGCATCCCAGGCAAAGAAACATTACAGGTTACAGAATTCTCTCAGCATAGTTTGGTAATACGCAGAAGCGTCACTCACAAAAATGAAAATCGCTTGCCTCCCACAAGTGGGACAACAAAGCACATGAAAAGCTGGTGAAGTTTATGCAAACGCTAAGAATATTACTGGTTCTAAGATCCCAACCTTACCTCAAAGAATATGGAAACACACACAATGCTCGGTTGGCTTGGGGTGATTCCATTTCAGATGGCACTGATGTAAATGTTTCACAGAACATCGTATTTTCAGTGAACAAGGAAAACTAATTTTATAACAAAAAGAAATATAATGCATTTTTTTTTTCCAGCGACCTCTGATTATTAGATAACCCTTAATCATTTCCATGTTGAAATAAAGCATCACTGTGAAGAGGGACAGGATGGACAATATCTATTACTTCTGAGCCAACATAAGAACTAACCGGTAAGCTCCAAACCGGCATTGAAAATGGCACAATGCAGTTGTGAAGTTTGTTATTGACTCCTGATTCATGACTGCAACAAAGCATGTTTGTTTAGACTTAATAAGCATACAAAATTGCGATCCTAGTACTATCCCATTGCTCCCCTTTGTACCTAGCCTTTGTTTTTCTTACATAGATAGATGACCCTGCTTTTGTCATGTTAAGCAAAACTATGGTGTATGTCAGTAAGATCCAGAGAGGTAATAATTTAACAAAATAGTGTTTCCATTGAACAAACCGACAAACGAGGACGAAGTAATTTGTGACAACCTAGCAAAGGCCCGGCCACCCTGGGCTCCTCTGCTGGCTGTTGCTGACACCTTATTAGCCCCAAATGCCGAAAAGACTTGTGACAACTTATTAGCCCCAAATGCCGAAAAGACTTGTGACAACTTAGCAAAGTACACAGATGAGGCAGGAGCAGGCTCCTCTGGTTCTATAACTTAGTGATTCTCTGGTTCTATAACTTAGTGATTATTTTAGTTTAGAATTAAAACTATTGTGTCTGTCTAATTTTGCTTATATGTTACATAATTACCTGCACTATTTTGCCTAGGCATGCTACTATTAGTATGGCAATTGTGCCTCGCCCAGGCTCCACAAAATTCCTGGCTTCTCCATTGATTAACACAAAAAGGAGAAACAAGTGATTGACAACAATTTCTTGGCCAATTGTGTTTTGACTGCAGCAGGGTTTTAATATACAGATACAGTATTTCCCAGTAGCTCAATGACCTGCCTTGATCGTGGTTCTAGCAAACTTCAAATTGGCTGCATAGCTGTCATTTTTTAATCCGAAGCTGGCACAATGCATCCAACACCACTAAGAGACAAGAATAAAGAATTGTAACCATTCTTTTTCTGTACAGTAAAGATGCCGTTTCTCTTTACATTATTCTGAACGTAAGTTCTCGAACGTCGCCTTTTTTTTCAGATACAGTAAAACGGGAGCAAATTGTTTATTCAACAGGAAACATCTAGTGCGATCAGTGTAAGCTGTAGGAGCCAGGGCAAGAGAGTAGAACAATCTTGCCTCGAAGGGGGTGACGATGAGGAGCGCCTCGATGACGCCGGCGCCGAAGCCGGAGGCGAGCCGGCCGTGCGCGGAGACCTTGCCCGTGTCGGGGTCCTTGAAGGCGGACTGCAGCACGGCGTTGGAGCCGAGGCGCAGCGCGTACTTGAGCGTGAGGTGCGTGGCGAAGGGCGTGAGCCCTTCCAGAGCGCGCGCACGCCCTCGGCGCGGGCGACGGTGGCGCCGCAGTGCGCGATGCCCCGGTACGCCCTCGTGCGGTCCAGCTGCAGCCGCGTCTTGACCACGTCGATGGGCTGCAGGCAGCACGCCTCCATGACGCCGCCCAGGGACCCCGCCGCCGCCTTGACGTACGGCGGGACCGGGGCACGGCCACCTCCGCCTCCCGCCTGACCGGCGCTCCTCGGACGGGGAAGCCGCCGCTCCGGCCGCCGCTGGCGGCGGCTGAGGCGAGGAGGTGGAGGCCATTGGGGAAACGGTGGCGGCGGCGGCGGCCTTACCGGGTTTGGCGTGGAGGAGCGGATCGGGCTCTTGTCTTGTTTCGCTTTTTAGCGCATCTCAACAGCGAAGGACCCGGAAAACTAGCGGCGCTGGTTATATGGGAATCGGCACAGATGCGTCAGCAGCGTCGCCGCTCTCCGCTTCCGCTTGTGCGGTCCGCCACCTGCGTGACGGTATAGAGGGCCCGGACGTGGGCCCACTTGCGAGTGGCGGGGAGTGGTACGCGCAGGCTGCAGGAGCTGTCGAGCTGGGTCAGGGTGGCTGCCACTTCTACCGGAGGAGCCACCTACCGCCGAGTATCCCGTAGTCCTCGGCGTTGGTGCACATGCGCACGTGTCGTAGTACGCGGGCATCGCGTTCTGCAGGCTGGCACTGCTCGCGGCTCCAGCTGTGGCAAGAGCCGCGTGATCCATGCGTCTCACGGTTTCAGAGTGTAGTGTGCGTTCCGGACGTCACGGAATGACTAACGAAAAAAAATAAGGACGCCTCTCAATGTAGAAGCACGTCTGCAGCGTGCCGACCTTTTCACGGGTCCAAAACGTAAGATTTGGAACGAAAATTATACAAAAATGACATCTCGGTTGGGTTGCTTCTTACGGTGACAGATGCTCACCCGAGATAGAATACGTACTTGTAATTAAAAAAAATGATAGAAAACGTACTGGACTTGAGACGGACGATCGTCTTTTTTTTAAAAAAAAAAAATTGATTGACGATTCATGTCTTGATGACTAGGCGTTTATACGATGATTTCATTCTGCAGAAATACATTATTGGGTGTGTATTCCCATTGACGAGTGTGTATACCACGATTTGCCCTTGGAAAGGGATGAGAAGAAAATAGAGTTTATCTTGTTGCTTACGGCTTGTTTGGATTCTCGGTCATGTAACTAAAACTTTAGTCACCTCCTGTTTGGAGCGGTGGAGTAAATGTTATTAAAACTAGGGTTAATTGGTTAGACACCACTCATATTTTCACGTTTTTTGAACCACATCACCGAAATTCGCCTAATAGGTCTCACATCACCGTAATTTTTTGCACTTCTTTAAAATACACCATTATATACGTTTTTGACACCGTGGACCCACTATCACGTGGATGTATTTCCGTAATGACCATTTTGCCCCTCTCAACCGAATACTACGGGCTTTCGTTCTGTCCCCGTCCCCGAGCGTTGAAACTGTGGATGATGACTTTGGGGATTTCCAGGCTGCTGGGTGATATCATGTATCTTGTACATACAGATGAATGTTACTGAGACCACCATTTTCATTTTTGGTTTATCTTTTTCAATCGGTTGTGACTTCTGCTGCCGGCAATCTGTGTTCTTGTATAGAGAGCTTTCATCTCATAACCTATATACAAATACATGGACAAACTTTGTGCCTTTTCTTTTGACGTAGCATGTCAGATTTTGTATTCGGGCCATTCTTGGAGATCAACGAAGACTGCCGAGGCCTGCGAGGAAGAGAGAAAGCCCGTCCGGTCCGTAATGACCAATTAACCTTTAAAACTATGAAAGAAGACTGATTTGTTAGAATTTTTTCTTTTGAGTCATTAAACGTTGGGAGTAACCCCGACTTCTCAATTCTAATCACCCCTGTTTTGGTTGTAAAGTGACTAAAAAGGGGGTGACTAGAGTTTCAGTCATCCAATCCAAATAGGTTCTAAGGCTAGACAAGAATGTGACACCACCATCCAAGCACATTCTAGGTCCGGGAAGGTAACACGACTGCCTTCTTGTAGGTCCACATAGCGCAAAAAAAAACGACACATTGGTACGCAAGGATCTATCTTGATCCGTAGGCTAGTCTCGAAGGTCTAAACAGACAAAGTAATTATTAATCTGCTAGTCAAAGACTTGTTGTTAGTCCACTAGTGTACAAAGAAACTAACACGACTAATTGGTAAGTCTCAGGGAGCCAAAAAAGTTAATTTAAAGTTCAATACTTCGCTTGAACTTATTAGTCTTGCCTATTAGTCATGGTACAATGTTATTCTCTCACAACAAATCAAGATCGGTCGGTGTATCGACCACAAAAACCATCAACCGAACAAACATTGTTTTCATTTGCGTCACGAATTGTCCATAGTATAATAACTGAATAACCATAATGTATAATATATATTTCTAAGCAACCCATCTCTAGCATAGTTAAGTTTTAACTAAAATTAAATAGTGTCACATTGTATAATGCATCAATGTATGCATTACTAATAAAATACTCCCTCCAACCTATATTGTACTTGGAGAGTCAAAGCATCTTAAGTTTGACCATACTTATATGACAAGATTACAACATTTAGGATGTTAAGTATCGTTGGATTCTTCGTTACTTATATTTTTATAGTATGCCTAGCTGATGCCACAAATCTTTATAATTCTCTCTATTATTTTGATCAAGCTTGAGATGTTTAGACTCTCCGAGATTCTTGAAAATGGCCATACAATTTGGGATGGAGGGAGTATATGTTTTATAGTTTATCGACTATCATAACAATATTTTCATAACAGACCACAAACAAATACATTGATATTGGAAAACTTCATTTTAATAGTTTTTAAAGTAACTATTTTTTTAAAATTTTATATTTTTACTTGAAACAAAGTGACATATGAATACCTATAGTTTAGCTTTAGCACTATATCTTTTATATAACAATACTACTACTATATACATATGATTATTTAATATAGGTCAAAATCTTTAGTGTTGTTATGCAACTGAAATTATTGTTGATTTCTTTGTAATAACTAAGATCATAAAACATAAATGGCTATTTTTTATTAACAAAAGATATAATTTCGATTATCGGTATGTATTAAATTTATCTACAAAATAATTAAGATTGTACAAAATAATTAAGACTGTAGGTCGTGCTGAAGCATTGTTTGATGAACACTACAAATGCGAGGACACCTCGTATTTTTTTTTAGAAAAGTGAATATATTGATATTCCGGTCTCCGCATCAACCGATGCATATAGCTATTTCTTATTATATAACACTTCCAACTCACACAAACTCAAACACAAGGCACACACACCAAAGTTTGTCGACCTAGTTAACATCAAAATATAAACGTGGTATACACATCCTCCGGTTGTCCGTTGTAACACCTTTGCATGACGAAAAACTGCTGGCTCACGCAGGTCATCTCCGATAACTCAACTGCTGGCCATGCCTCGCACGCCGGTCTCCACCAATTTTAACTTTGGTCAAAATTAATCAGAACGCGGTTAAGTGCGTGGCATAAACACGCTTCAAAGGATTCCCTGAGTCAAGACGCAATCACCTCAGAAGAAGCGAAATTTTCTAAAGTAATTAACTCTACATTGACTACATACATACTGATAATCACAAGCCCTGACTAATTGCTTCGTAAGAAAATGAGTTGACTGCCTCTTCTTTGGTCTTCTCAAAACACGTGGCCACGCGCAAATCGACTCGAGCCTAAATCATACGTACCTTGATATATTAGTTGTCTTCGAGAGATTCATACCATATAGCTTAAATCATTCAGTTGGTAGCCCTACAGTATTTTACGCGGTTTCCTCGGCTGATGTACTCCAAAAAGGAGACTCGAATTAAACACGGGTTTCATGCTGAAGCAAAAAAAAGAAAAGAAAAAGAAAAAATATGCGTAATGAAAAGAACACTAGGGCTAATTGGATGTCAATGAGGCAGCCTCCTTTGAGGCTTCTCCATTCCGCACAGTATTTTAATAAGCAAAACTCGTAGCTCCTGTCCCTGTGTCCATTCCGCACAGTATTTTAATAGTGAATTTGTTGGTTTGATGCAGGTTGATGAGCAGCGGAGGACAAAAACACGCACCTTCATTGAGTTGAGTCTGACCAACAATTATTAGATGTCTAATTGTCAAAAAAAACAATTAGATGTCTAAACTAAAATTAAAATAGAGCATAAACAGATATTAAGAAAAAGATGAGGGTATTCCCGGTATTGTGGAAAGTTACAGCCTGCTCGCTGCAGCTTATTGGGCAGCGGCTGTGGCTGTGGCTGTCTGTAGTACATAGCAGTAGCTTTTCTTGTAGCTTTCTTGTAGCCATCTTCAGCTGCTGCCTGATTAGCAGTATTCATTGTTTTGGATAAAACGACATCAATTCAACAAAAGGCAAAGAAACAAAAACACAGTACTACGTTTTTAACCAACGAATTGAATATATCATTGTACATGGGCAAATCGCCCTTTACAGTCAAGTCGATCATGAAGCGAGAGATCACCCCGCATTATTCCAATAAATACTGTCAAAGAATGAATCAAATAGACCTAATAATGAAACCAAACGGTTCTACGCCAAAGAATGACTGTTAAAATCCCCAAAATAGCGCCGACTCATGAAAACTTTCGCCAGCTAAGTAACAAATGATGTCAACCTATCCTGCCTTCCATCAGTCTTGTTAGGTGCTACTGGCTAGAGTTTTGTCCAGTTTCTCCAATTAGGTTAGGAACTTGAGAATTTCTGCAACTGCACGATCACGACACTGATATCATCAGTGGAGCCCTGGAAATGGATGTCTCAGTGAGCATCCTGCAGGCAGCCATGCGAGAGGTCTTGTCGTTGTTAATGCAGAGAGGTCGTGCAAGGTCTACTGCCTCCTGATTATCGATCTTATCCCAGAGGCCATCAGAAGCAAGGATCAAGAACTCGCACTGCTGGTCAACCAGGAGCGTCCTGGTGTCTGGGTCAGCCCCACAACCCACTGCTTTAGGTGTCCATCCCCAATGCCCCTAGACACTGCCAGGGAGCCCTGGACTCGCCATGTTCCTCGGTGTTTCACCACAAATCCACCCTGAAAAGCAAACGAGTAGGCACATAAGCGAAATTGCAGAGCAACGTATAATTCATGTATGCTCAATAATCCAGTCGATTCAGCTATGATGCATTAGCACAGTTTGTGCAAGAAATGAGACGGCTAGGGCATCCTGGACATACCAAATTCTCAATTCTCTCCTTCTCATCCTCCCGGGAGGCCCGGTGGTCAGAGGTGAGCGCCTCTGCCTTCCCTGCTCGGCTGAGCACCGCACGGCAGTCTCCAGCATTGGAGACGACCAGTCCACCCTTTTTGGAGTACGGCTGTGACGCAGCACGCGCCCCCGCTTTCGTCCCTCTTGAGGAACTCCTCGTCCGTCTTCAGGTAACCCCTCTTCACGGCTCCTTCGATCTCTCCGCCGTTTACCTTCTTGAACTCCTCGGCCATAAACTTGGGCATGTTCTCAGCAGCGAACTCTGCCGCGTTTTTCCCGCCGTGACCATCGAATACACCAAACAGCGCCTGAGAAGATGGAATCAGTCGATTAGTTCTAGTCGTTAAGGCAATTTCAAAGGAAGCAACGCAAATTTTCCGCCCCAAATCACTCGAATAGTCGCCACTGAAGGACAATTCCAAGTTCAACTTGTTTTCTTTTTCAAAATCACGAGAAAAGCACACACATCGAAACAGAGAGATTTTCAATCGAGACTTACCACTTGGGGATCTCCGCCGAGAGCGACCTTGGCCACATGCCGGTCCTCCATTTCCACCCTTCTCCTCCCCTTTCCCCTCCTGCAGTACGCCGCGAACTCCTCCCCCCTCCTCCTCCACCTCGTTCCTCGGATCCGCCTCCACAGCGGCCACGGCCGCTGCTGCCGCCGCAGCAGCCGCCGCGCCGGACGCCGGCACCACGAGCGGCGCCGGTCGCCGCCGCTTCAGCACGGCCCCAGTAGGTGCCGAGGCCACCGCGGCGACGGAGGCCGGCTGGGGCGACGGAGACGGGGAGACCTCCTCCCTGAGAGCGCGCGGAGCGCGAAGGGGCGGAGCGGCGAGCCGGCGGTGGCGGGCGCGGGCGCCGGGGAGGAGGCGGAGACGGCGGCGGGCTCCGGCGAGGCGGAAGCGGCCTTGCAGGAGAGCGTGCGGCGCGAGGGCGAGAAGACTGGCGAGCTCGGGATGGCCACCGTGCAAGACATCGCGAGGCGGAGGCGGCGGGGGCTAGGGTTTCCGGGCGCTCCTCTCTGTTGTGCGTGTGGGTGCCCGGCCTCTGCCTCCTCGCCGAGTCCTGGTCTCGGTTCAGTTGCTTTGGAATGGTCTGCGGAAATGGCCGTTTGAAAGGGGGTTTTATATACGGGGGACCGGCCACACCACGCGTAGTGGCGGACGCGCCTAACGGGAGATTGGATGGACAAGGATAAGAATGCGCTTTCATAGTCAAAATGGAGATCGGAACATATGTTATGCCATGAATATGCTCTTTTGAAAATGTTTACGTTTCCTCTCAGAGGAAACGTTTTTTTTTCTTCAATATTTATTTAAGTACTGCTTATTTGGAATTCAGAAATTCATTTTTTTAAGAAAGTTGGGAGGCTTGTTATAAAACATAGGGGCTGCTAGGTTCAAAAGTCCCAGGCACTTTTTTTTTTAAAAAAAAAAACCTTTTAGAGGTAGTGGAGTAATAGAGAAAAAAAAAAATTATTGACTTTTTTTAAAGTTCTAGGAACTATAAAGTCCATAATAAAGCAGTGTTAAAAAAATGTCCATAAAGCAAACAGGGCCATTTTTTAAAAAAAAAAAAACAGCATAGGGATATCTAAATCAACTACAGAAAAATCTCTCATTATCTTATATAGCCATGTAGAACTAGAAACACTCGGTTTAGATTATAACTAGCACTTACTTGTCCATGTTTCAACAACCACTTTGAGTTGGTGCGTTTCATTTTTGCTCCCAAGTTAAAGTTACACTATTTGACGATGATATTATGCATACAAAGCCAATGAAATGCACGGTCTATAATTCTTCCGTGAGAACGCGAGTCTGCATATATGTATGAATTGGAGCATTGTTCTAAACGCAAGCCCCAGCATTAGCAGCTTGAAATTTCGAAATACGTAAAAGCAAGAGAGCGGAGTTATTATCACTACTATAGTAGTGAGAAAAGAAAACGAAAGCGGCCGTTGCAGAGTGTTATACCCGGTCTCCAGTGAGCAGTTTTTCACACTGGCAAGTCCAAGGGAAAATACAGCGCACACGGGCCGGCCGTCGTCATATGGCACGACCACGGACCGCGCGGGAACGAAAGGAAAGGAAAGGCAACCGAGGCCCGTGGCGGTGGCGGAGGCGGAGGAGCAGGTGTTACCTGGGAGGCGTGACCGGCGCGCGAGTCAAAGCTACGTTAATCCCGTGTGGGAGACCAGACCACGGGAAGGAAGCAAACAAGAGCCGTCGCCGACGGCCGATCCATTTGGCCTGCCCTGAGTGGTTGCCCTGTGAACTGAACGCCCTGTGTATGACGCGGTCATTAATCAATTGACGATTTCCTTTGGAGCCTGCTTGCTGCCTGCCCTTCCGTTGCACGGCCGCCGAACCGCCGCTCGCGTCGGCGTCGCGCACCTTTTTTCCCTCGTTCGCGGCACGGCACGGCAGGGAACACGGACGCCGCCCAACCGCTGTCCGCCACGGCGAGAGCTTGGTGGCGCGTGGAGCGGTCTCGTTGGATGCCGCCCCTTCTACCGTGTGCGGCGTTGGTCGCCTGATGCGACGGGAGTTGGAGGAGCCCAGCCCGGTAGAAGAGGAACGTGCCGGGAAGCTGCTGGCGCCGGGCGGTGGTGGTGACCTGGGAGACTAGGATCGATCGGGACGGGACGACAAGAGGGTAGAGGCCAGGAGAGAGAGACGCGACGCTGACCGTGTAGGGTTGGACCAGACCCAGACGAACTTTGGAAGCAAGGCGACCACGATGAACCACACATATCGCGTCTACGACGCGTACGAATGCACTCGTGCAGTCATGCCATTGCCATGGCAATCTCGGCTAAGCAACCTTTGCTGGCACAAAGACAATGCGCCGGCCGGTTCATCGTGTAACAGTTGGCTTCTTCATGTTTCGTATAATAATAATAATAATATAAAATACGTTTTTTTTCGACAAGACTATAAAATACGTTGTATTGGGTAGCACGTGTACTGTTGCCGCGAAATCATCTTTTGACACTGAACTCTGGCGCATTTGGTAGCAAAACGGAAGCCGTCTCGGAGCTAGGCGATCTGGGTTACGGACCCCACCTGTCAGAGCCAGGTGCTAGTTCTGGGTGGGAGAGCGAGAGTGCCCGTAGCGGCGGCGGACGAGAGAGAGAGAGGGCCACGTCCACGAGCCGGCTGCCGACGGGGCGGAGGAAATGTACCAGCCGTTGGCAGTTTGGCACGGCAGTTTGGTACTTGGTCGTTCGCACCGTGGGCGGCTGGACCCATGTGGGCCCGTCACAGTCACCTAAGGGAAACGGTATTCGTGGGCTCGTGGCCACTTGCCAGGGCTGCTGACTGTTGTTGCTGTGTGTGGTGGCGCTGTTATTCAGATGCGTGTCCCGCTGGCTCCGGCCGCCTAACGTACTAGATGGCAAATATTTTGTCAAAAACTTTTTAGACTCTCTCTCCATCATATCACATTAAATACACCAAAATACATATATTCGGGAAAGCAATAAATGTAGATAAAAAAAAAATAACTACTTACATAATTTTGTTGTAAATCACAAGAAAAATCTTTTGAGCCTAGTTAGTTTATGATTGGACAATGTTTACCAAATACAAACGAAAGTGCTACGGGGAGTTAGAAACGATTGCAATGGGCACATATTTTGCATCTAAGCGAGGCCCGTGTCGATTTGCTCGTATTTGCTCGGGTCCGAGAGAGATGTGTACTGTACTACTGAGCATTGCCCGGCCGAACGAGCTGCCCATCACAATTCATTCGGTAATGCTGCTGGTGGAGCGTCCTACTGTGTTCGGACGGATGGTTTCATGGCCTGGACACTACTGTCCACATCTACTCTGCTCCTATCCCTAAAAAAAAAACTGCTCTGCTCCCTCTCTAAAAATATCTTCCAACCTGCCCCTCACACCCCGCAAGTTAAGGACAGTTGCCCTATGCGCGCTGGACCACCACATAACTAGCCACAGTCAGCGTCACCGCAAGCTTCGCGCCTCGCGCGCGACATTGTCCCCACGTATCTTGCCTACCCGACGCTGCCTTCCACGCCCAGGCGCTCCTCTTCGGCGTGGTTCCCAGGCAGGCCATGGGTGTGGGCGTCGCTAGTGAGGGCTCATGGTGGCTGTGCGGTACTCGCCCTCTTACGAGAGCGAGGAGGAGCGAAGATGATGAGCAGGGCTTTGGGGGCGGCAAAGGCTTTGGGAAAGAGGGTCCGCGAGCTTGCTAGCACCCACTGGGTAGGCCAACGACGTCGTGGTCGTGTTAAGTTTCTAGTTTTTTAGTGTTTTATTCGATATTGCAAAGTTAGGGATGAGATGTTTTGATGATTAAATACGAATGTTGCAAGAATACGCCGCGTGTTTCAGGTGTTTTACATGTATGTTGAAAATATTTCATCTAGATGTTTGAAAAGTAAATCTCGGTGTTGCACTTGTAGCAACATACGCATGTTTTCAAAGTGTTTCATCTATTTCGAGTATGTAAGTTGCAAACGTTTCATTAGAATGTTGTAAAACTAGATCTTGTGTTTCATATGTTGCTATAGCTATACATACATGTTGCAAGTGCATGTTTCGAGTGTTTCACATGTTTTGACCATATGTTGCTAACGTTTCATTTCAGTTTTGTAAAACTAGATCTTGTGTTTCATATGATGCAAGTGCTCGCTTTGAGTGTTTCACATGTTTCAGCCGAATGTTGTAAATGATTCATTTGGGTATTTCACATATACATCTAGGGAGAGCACATGTTTAATGGCTACCGTGTTTCGGTGGGACGTGGATAGCCACCCCTGCCTGCTGCGGCTAGTGCCCCGTGTGGGTCACCGTGTTGTCGTGGGGTCACCACGGCGCCGCTTGTTGTTGCTAGTGTGCGCATGCAGGAGCAGGTATGGTGCGTGCTCGGTGTTTGTTCCCACATGGCTCTAGGTTTGTCCCTGTTGACACCCAAAAATGTCCGTACATGATTTTGGTAACTTGGATGTGCCGAAGGGGCCATAGACATGTTTGGAGTGCAACGACAGGGCCAAAGACTCGAAAAACCGGTGAAAAGGCTACTTGCTTGGCTTCACAATGCATCGGACGCCTAAGACTTTCGAGTCGGCGTCGTCGTGAGACCCTCGGGCTGTTGACGCCGGACTCGCCGAGGCGCGTCTCTAGACCGCGTTCGAAAGGCGCCATACGGCGTCCGACGCAGCTCCGCCTCGGCGTCCGACGATATGGGATGACGCGGATTCACCGATTTTGTTTTAGATCGGTTTTTGGAAGATGTTGGTGTTTGAAAACGTATCTAATACGGTCTTAAGAGGATAAGACCACCCCCCCTCTAAATAATAAGGGGTTCATGACCGATTTGATCTCATCTACATCTAATCGACATTAGATCAATCTATCAACTCCTCAAACCCTATTTTCTCTTCTCCTCTACCCCGCTGTTCGGCAGTGTTCTCCACGAATTTTGTCGGCATCCTAGACGGCCTTGCTGGTCTAGGAGATTCCTCACGTGCGTCCTCCTAACGGATCTTTCTGGAGGGCATTCTGAGATCGTTCCGGCCAAAACCGAGCTCTACATCAGCCTTTTCGATTTGTAGATCGTCTTGGTTGATTACGCTA
This sequence comes from Hyparrhenia diplandra, assembly GCA_015847255.1. Lineage (NCBI taxonomy): Eukaryota > Viridiplantae > Streptophyta > Magnoliopsida > Poales > Poaceae > Hyparrhenia > Hyparrhenia diplandra. Next base: position 99,915 of record JADLZK010012511.1, read on the forward strand.
CGGTTCTTACTGCGTTTGTAGATTGTTTGTAATCTCGAGGGCGTGTAAGACCCACCGGTGTGCTGAGGCGGTCATCGATTCACGTCAACAGCCCGCACACATGTGGGTGAGGCGAGCGAGTTGCAAGTGTGTGGCGCAAGGCGCTCCGCACACACAGTCTCTAGGACGGGATGGGTGCGGGGCAAAGGCTTTGTGTGTTAGCTAGATGCCCACGTGGGAGCACTGTCCGACGCTAGCGCTCCATATCGGACGTCCGGACCACAATTCATTCATTAGCAAATGAGGTGCCAAAGCTTCTTTCCATCGCGTATGCCTCACAATTCACTACGACGGCGAGCGTGTGGTCAAGTGGACCGGCTAGATGGTCATATCGCGAGATCCACTAAACCAAAGAATGCACGTGCAGGTGGATCCGTTCCGTAGGTACGCAGCCCCTGCTCGTGGTTATTCGATCAACGGTCAAAAAATCCAGTCCCCTGCCCGGCTGCCCCCACCCTCCCCAAGCAATCCAACCTGGGCGCTCCGCTGATGCCAACTTGGGCTACTGCTGCTCACTTGGCAAGGCATGTGCGCTGCCACTTGACACGTAATCGCTGGCGCGCGCACGCACGACGAGCGAAGGACAACGGGGTCAACCATGAGCTAGCGCGAGCGTTGGCGATCCAATGATGATGCGAGGCTCGTCTCTGTGTCTAGAACTCTATACTCTAGAGTCTAGACGTTCGGTGCGCGTGTTAAGTCAATGTTCAAGCGAGGACGTAGCTGTGGTTTTGACCGCTTTGCATTGCCTTTGCTGTCGACGACGACGACGATCCTTGATGCCTGGCTCCATGCTGCGTTGAATCGGACTGCAGCTGCGAGCATTATATTTTATTATTCGTAGTCAATAGTCCACCGGTCAAGCTTTTATCTTTTTTTCTTTGGAAACAATCCGGTCAACGGTTCCACTGAATCATGGAAGCTTTTGCTTCTTCGCCAGTTTGTGCTACGTTGTCGGTGATGACTGACGAGCCATGACGGATTATGGTTGACCAAAAGCGCCGGCCGACTGTACAGTCTGTACCGTCGACCGAACTGCTCTGTTTTTGTTTTGTTTTTTGGGAAGAAAAGCGTTGTGTATCCCATGGACAAATTTCTAGCCGGTTAACGCCGCGGCCTATTCGGCAAAGCTCGCTGGGGCCTGTACAGCAGCCAGCCAACAGTTGTATCAGGAGCTCACAGCAGCTGCAACAAAGACACAACAGCAGTTGCATAGTACAGCCGAAAGATTCAAGCAATTTGCTAGAGCGGGGCTAGCCTATTTTCGTTAGCAAGACAAGATAAATGACGCAATTGTTATAGGCAGATAGCAGATGGGCCTACATCTGTTGGGCTATTTAAACTCTTGGGCTCTCATTTTAATCCTTTGTACGGACATTAGTGGCCTCATTAGGTCCACTAAACTGATAGTTTTCAAGCTAGCTAATATCTACTCGGTCACTATTAGCTAGCTATTAGTAATTCTCCGGAAAAAGAGCTAGCTATTAGAATGTGGAACATTTGGATCCATCTACTAATATGTTAGTAATAGGTGGTTGGCACATTTTGGCAGCCACAAACTTGCTAATGAAACTAATACTCCATCCGTTTTTAAATTATAAAACAGTTTGCCATTTTCTAAATACATTGCATATACTATGGATGTAGATATACACTATGGCTACTTACATCATAAAAGCAATGTATTTAGAAAAACTAAAACTCCTTATAATTTGTAACAGATTTAATAGTAATTATTAGCCCTTAGCTAATAGTACTATTTTTAGCTGCTACTTCATACTAACTATTAGCAGGATTTGATCTAAACAGGCTCTAAGTCCAAACAATTCTACATGCATCAAGGGCAGCATCTTGGCAATGGCACGAGCAGATGCTGGAGCATCACACGACTGCAACCAGCAGGAATCCAGAGTGCGTTTGGCCGTTCCTGCGAACGAGTCTGTCTTCTGTGCCGCAACATACATGCTTTGATCCTCAGTCCATCCAGCTGTGGATAATGGTTATGCAGCTCTGGCTAACTGCCTCAACGAATGCAGTCGGATCAGAATCCTTTTGCTTTTGTGGCTCAGATCATATACGAGCAGATCTGGACAACGAAGAGAAAGGGAAGCTATATATGTTATTGATATGCCCTGCTCTAACGCTATTACGCTGGGAACTTTGTTGTCCTGCCTCCTTTTCAGCTAGCTTTCGTCTTCAGAGAGCCGTGCACAACAGGTCATGCTCCTGCTAATATATATATATATATTTTCTGAACAAATATTGGACAATCACAGTAGCTCTTTAAAACTATTTGGTCAATTGCACATCATAGGGGAATGGGCAGTAATATTAGGTGAAAATAAGGCACAGGATTCGTCATGATTGAAGAACAAATGCACCACACGTACGAGGGTAATCTTTATACCTCGCTTGACCTTGGGTGCACCGGCATATGAAAATGTAACACAAAAATTCTTCTTTACATGTAGCCCCGCCTTTTGCTTTCTCCTAGGCATCCTCACTCTAGGAGAAGAAATCAAATGAGCGAGCGAGCAGCTAGGCGCTCGCCACATTTTTTCCTTTATCCTGGACTAGACCCTTCACTTGTGTTTTGTTTCGACAAAAGAATCGAAGGTTAACAACAGGGCACGGCAGCTTTACGCAACCAAAAGAAAAAGGAAATCGGAAAAAGAAAAAAAGAAAAGAAAAGATCCCTTGTGTCAACTTTCTTTGTCCTCGGCTCAGCTTCAAGCAGAAACGCCGATGGGTCGTTGGAGCCCAGCCTAGGCCCAGGCCCGTGTGTCGTCAGATGCCGGCCGGCCGGCCCGCGGAGCAAGAAGAAGCTCTCTCCTACTGCTGCTGGGCATCGGCGGGCCATGGGCTGGACGCGATGCGTGCGTAGAGGAACTGGTTCCAGGTGTCGGGCAGGCCCGGGAGGCACCAGTGGATGCAGTCGGCGTAGGTCTTGGGGTCCGCCTGCTGCTCCGGGGTGAGCAGCTTCCCCTGCCGGAGCGTGTGCACCGAGGTGTGCGCGTCCTTGCGCAGCTCCGACAGCGCGGTGATGTCGACGAAGTGGACGGGCACCCGGCGCAGCGTGGGGAGCACCTCCCGCGCCCCCGCGTAGAGGCGCCAGTCCGTGCCCACGTCCAGCGTCGCGCTCCGGTTCGTGATCGGCAGCGTCTCCATCGCGCACTTGATCCCGCCCTGGTTGCCCCAAGCCTCAGGCCTGCAGAAAAATGCATGTTTTCAGGTTCAGATTCTCGTTATATCGTAGCATGTGATGGTCATCCCACTCCCAACTTTATCCCATGGCGATCAAATTAGCTTTGCATATCCAACACTGCAAGGATCTCTAGGTGTAATAGCAAAGATTTCCAGGAAAAAAAAAGAAAGGCTAGGATGATGCAATGGCGAGGCTGGTCCAAATCCCTTTGTCGTGGTCTTCTTTACGGGCACAAGCAGCGCAATGGACACAGTTGTATTGATCGCCACTGTCTGTTATTCCGGCGTGGGGCTCGGGAAACTGGAATCGTATGCTTGCTCTTGTTCTTACTTCTTAGGTAGGTGGGCCCATATAGAGGTTGCATGCCTACGGCCACGGGTGTGGGCCTGGGCCTGGATCGAGTTTTATATGGCCCACCTGCATATCTTTGTTTGGAACAACGTTTTGCTGACTCCATTACCCTGACTGGTATATTCTTGTCGTCGTAATCGTGCTGTTATGCTACCTAAAATTTCATAACGCGTGTCTAGCTAGCTATGACGCTACTTAGTAATCACTAATCAGTCTATCACATTTCTACTGATGATTATACACCTACGGCACCAACCATCTTTCTGACGGCATGTGACACGAATTTTCGCAGGAAGTTCTGTGAGCAGATGCCATGCTGCTACAACACGGTGAATGCGTCGGCTAGCTTAGCTAGTAGCTTGTGCTACACCTCTGAAGGGTCGCTGGTCTTTATCTCGGCACCTAATTAATTGATTAATACGCAAAGCAGGTGACACGGCTGCTAGCAAGGTGTAGGATCGAACTCAGTGTCAGTACTTGCCACTAGTTTTGTCCTCGCAAAGGCAGCCCGCACTAGCTGATTATTGTTGCCACCTAAATTGACAGAGCCGTGTCACCGTGCGTGCCGCCCTTTGATGTGGTGCACCTAGCAGCAGGGGGAAAAAGACGTGGGTTACGACGACGTACGTGATGTGGTTGGGCGACATGCCCATGAAGAAGACGGTCGTCCTGTTGGGGTCGATGTTCCGGTCCACCCACTTGGCCCACGTCTTGAGCACCTCCGTGTACGCCACGGGGCGGTCCACCTCCACGTACTCGGTGGAGCCCTGGTCGAAGGAGCCCTTCCTGCCATTTACCAAAACAAAACAATGTCAGCCGGCCAGCCAGAGATGATCATCATCGTTTGCACGTGTAGATGGAACGATCATCAGCATGAGCAGCTACTCCTACAACTCACAGGACTTTGATGTCGAGCGTGTTGAGCCACCAGATGTAGGTGTTGAAGACGAGGTAGTCGACGCCGACCCAGTTGCGGGCGTGCTTGGCGATGGCGTGCCACTGGATGACCCGGTCGGGGACGCTGTGCACCTTGGGGTTGTCGGAGTTGGACTCCACCAGGAAGGGCGCCCAGTAGAACTCCACCGTCGCGTTGTACTGGTGCGCGTAGAACACGTTGCTGGACCCGCCGTTGACGAACTTGGTCAGCGTCTTGTGGCCCTTGGGGATCACCGACTGCACCAGGCACACCATCGACTCCCACTGGTTCCGGTTCAGCGAGTCGCCCACGAACATCAGACGCTTGTTGCGAAGACGCTCCAGCAGCAGCCGCGCGTCGAACCTGCAGTAGATGGTATAGGATGACCGACAGACCAGGTGTACGTATTTGCTGTTGCCGCTAATGGAACAGTGATACTCACACTGGCATACAGTACAGTACACATATTCTATTTATTATTCGTTGATGGCCGTGTCGCGTGTGTCTACTGTACTACCACTAGCTGTTTCTCGATCGGTTGGAAAACCGAATATTTTGGTGTGCCTGATTCGAATTTAGTAATACTACGGGTGCGCATAAACGCAACGGACAGAACAGTCCTGCAGCCTGCTTCGCACTCCCACAGTCCCACTCCCTTCTTGATGCGCAAATCTCTATGCATTAATGTATCTCACACGCTGACCATTAATCTCCGTGTTCTTACAAGATCACGCTTTAAAGAAGAGTAGTAGTGGTGTCCTATGATCTCCGGGAGACGCGAATGGAAGCAAACGACGATCCAAACAAGACGAAACGGGGACGTACCGCGGAGGTCGCAGTCGGCCGGCTGCCAGCGCCACTTCTGGTACGAGTCGTCGCGGCGGCCGTTGCGCATGCAGGTCACCTGCTCCGTCAGGAACTCGCACTCGCCCTCCTTGTACACGGGCGCGTTCACCTCGTCGTACACCCAGCTGCCACGGTACAGGTCGCACGTCTCCGGCACGCTCACCACGGTCCGCAGAGCGGCGGTGGCGGCCGCCGCCTTGGCCGACGCGGCCTTCTCGGCGACCTCCTCGTCCGCGCGCCGACGCGCCTCGTCGGCGCCGCCTCCCCGTGACGGTCGGGAGCGTCACGTCCCTCTCCTTCTCCTGCCCGACGTCCACCTGGACCGCGTTGGCATTGGCGGCCTTTGCGGCGGCCTTTGCAGCGGCGGCCGCGACGTTGACGACGACACTGGTGGTGGTGTTGACGGGCGCCGCCTGCGACAGAGCAGCCCCGGCGGCGGCGGGCGTCTCGAGGACGCGCACGATGACCTCCTCCCCGCGCTTGGCCAGGGTGTTGACGGCGGCGTGCGCGGCCGCCTCGGCCTCCTGCAGGAGGTGCAGGTCGGGGACTTGGCGCGGACGGCGCCCGAGCTGAACTGGAAGTCGGTGATGGACTTGATGTCCTCGTTGTACAGGAACGTGGCGAACACGAAGAGCGCGAACACCAGCGCCGCCAGCGACAGCGGCGCGCCGTTCTTGCGCGCCGCCACGCCGGCTCCCAGCGCCGCCTGCTTCATCGCGAACGGCGCCGACGCGAACACCGACTTGCGCCGCTGCTGCATCTCCGGTGCTGTGCTTGGCCTCCGCGCTTTATATTATATACAGATACGGACTCACCGGTCACCGTCCCACGCCGCCGCCGCCGTCAACACGCGGGGTGGCGTGCGCGGCCACGAAAGAAAGGTCGGTGGAGAGAGAGCGAAAACAATGCTTCTTCTTCCTCACTCGGTCGCTTAGCTTAGCGTGCTCGCGGTCGCAGCTCTTGCTTGCTGCGGCTGCGTGTGCCTCCTTCCTCCGCTGTCCTTCTCGACGGCCTGGCTGCCGCTCCCTATATATGACGCCGATCACTTTACGAGTTTGGTGCGCTTTTGTTGGATGGCGTGGCTTTCTTTTGCTTGGCTTTGGTATGTTTGGTTTGGTTCGCCTGCTTTCTTCTTTTATGGTTGCAAGGATCTCTTCCCCCCACCAACACTTCTAGCTAACTACACTCTCTATTTTCTAGTTCTAGGATTTGCATTTGGCTCCCTTCCTCCTATATATATTCATCCTTCTCCTTCTTAGGTGTTATAGAGAAGGAGACTGGCCTACTACTGGTACTGGTACTGGGGGTGGGTCAAATGAGTAACATGCAAGCTTGCAAAGCTTCCATATGGGGTTTGGAGGTTAAGCTGCTGTTGTACATGTAACCGGCCACAACAGCAACGTGTGGCAGTGTGTTCTATACTTGTGTATCCCGGCGCCCATCGCCATCTCCTTTTCTCGCCTTCTTGGTGTGTACGTATGTATCCCTGTATCAGTTGTTGCTTGTTCTCGATACAGTTTTCCTTTTTTTTCTCATTTTCTTGCGTTGGGTACGGGATGGGATGTTGGCCGGGCTGTATTGTAGTATGGTCTGTATTGTAGTATGGTCGCGAGGATGTAGTTGTTCGTTTATAGAGTGGGTGGACTGTGGCTGTCGCGCCTGGGCGGGGAAAGAGGAGCTTGAGAGATGGCGAGAAAGGGAAGCAATGGCGACTCGACTGAAGCACACCAGACCAGGCAGGTTCATGTTCACCTGGCTGGGACCTGGGAGCGATTACGTCACTTCCCTTTCGATTTCTATTATTTTCTTTTCTTCTTTTGGAATATATACCATGTATGTGCACCTTCTCTGTATAACATCAGTAATGTTGAGAATGATGTGCTAGCTTCACTGTTCAAGTTACATACAGAGCTTTGATGTAGTATGTAGTGTGTGGCGTTGGTGCAGGGAAAATATAGTTGATAAGCTGTCCTCCATTGATTAGAGCTTCAAATATTGTTTTGGCTTAGATTTAGTAGTGGAGTAGTTGTAAATCCTAACGGGTAATACTACTGAACATGGAATACATGCATGTATACTCAGTTGCCCACTCCACTACTTCAGAAACGATGCCAATCATGTTCAAGGGATAATATGCATGATTACACCAATCATCACAATTATTTTTTCTGGGCCGAAGGATGTAGGGCTGCAAAAAATCTTCTTTGCTGTCCGTCAGTCTGTTGTCATGTTTCTATAGGCCAACACATTTTGATCTTGTGTCTTCTCCCATCGATGCTTAAGTAAGTAGTCTCCAAACCTTTGAAGCCAATTCCCCTCTTGCTATGCAGAAGCTAGCATTGATGCCCGTGTGTCCAATCTTTTCTTTCCACCTCATATATGGGATTCTTGTATAGGATAAAGAAAATGACCATGCAACCATTTCTTAATCATAGAGAGATACTGTAATTACCACATATTTATGTTGGTGACAGAAATAAGGGATGCCTAGAATTAATGATTTGAAAACTGAGGCCCTGTTTGGACTTTTTTTTTTTTTTTTTGTCCTAGGGGCTTTTAGAAAAAAAACTCGAGAGGAGGTTCTAAGAACTTTCAGTAAACAGTCCTAAAAACTCCCTCTTATTTGGTTTCGTAGGGATTAAAAGGGTTTTTTAGTTCCAACTCTAAAAGTCCCTCTAACCAAACACGGGGCCTGAGTTGGGTACTATTTCAACTAAAATCTCTTAGAGCACCTCCAAGACTTTTCCCCCTAAAGCACTCTAATCACCATTTGCAGAGCCATTTGCATAAAAACCAGTTTTTTCTATATGTTTTCATACTCTAGTAGCTTTTCTACGTCTTGTGTGCACTCTAGAAAGTTATTCTCAAATACAAAATACTAGAAGGATAAGACTATATTTGAATAACCAATTTTAAAAGTTGTTGGACCGGCATTTTTTGACCAAAATCTCTATTCCTAACTATCAGGAAGTAGAAAGTCTCTTGGGTTGCTCAATTCGAGATAAAATTTGAATCCTCGATACATTATTATGTTGATGATCGAGGATGGATAAAGTAATTATTATCCGAGCCTCATCTAGAGATGTGCGCACAACGGTTGGTATTGCCATTTTCGTTTAGGGCACTCACAATGCGGACTCTACCATAGAATCTAAAACTATTTATTACATTGGGGTCCAAATAAGACTTGGAATCTTGTTTTTCTCCCTCTCTCTTCCATAAATATCTCGCCACATCAACGCGCCACATCAACAAAGTGCAGTAAATATGATGATCATAAATAAGCTTAGACTGAGTTCTGCATTGTGAGTGCCCTTATATAAAATTCACGCTTTGCAAAAAAAAAAAAAAAAAAAAAAAAGGAAAAAGAAAATTGATTTATAGGACACTGAAATTTTTTAGCTAAACTCTTGTATTCATTGTTGTATTCTATTGTGCATTGTGTTCTTTGGAATATTAAAATGGACTAGTCGCTCGTGATTCAAGGTTTTTCCACGCTACGTCAACTTCATCGGGAATTGACCTGCATAAAAGTCTCTCCGACAGGAATACAAATTGTCTTTGGGAAGCTGTGTTGTTGTTGGAGATAAGCAGAAGTACATTTCCTGAGCAAGATTAATAGTAACAACCGGCTGCTTGTAAGTTTCCTTGCGGACTTTTTCTAGCTCACTCATATAGTGTTAGCTCTTTATTACTCCCTTCGGATTGGTATTAAAAGTCGTTTTGGATAAGGTTTTGGTTAAATATCGGGAATATAAATCATCAATAACTTTTAAGTTGTTGAGTTTGTAAATGTAAAATTATATGAGTAGATTTGTGTTCATAGGGGTGAGTGTGCGTGCGTGTTGGCGTCGTTACGTTGTGTAATCTCGGTAAAAAAAAAAAAAAAACTTTAATAAAAGTATACATATATCACATCTCCATAAATATTTTTATAATAATAAGAGGTCAAAGTTGTGTTTTTGGAGACCGTGTCGTTGTTGTCTAAACGACTTCTAATATCATCCCGGAGGGAGTATTATTAATATATGATTCACTTATCTCTCTCACAAAGTTTCTAGATTCTTGTTTTTCGAGCTGGCTGCAAATATACGCTTACAACCCGCTTCTCTTCCCTCTCCTCTTCTCTTTTTCCATCTCAGCATTTAGCCGGTTTACAACATGCTATTATACTTGCTCTTATGATATGTACCTTCAATGGCTGACTTCCTATGCAACCGTGAACTTGAAACATTCAATTGCTTAGATCTGATCCTTCTTTACAAAATTATCAAAACACCATTGTACATATCAGGAGAAGCTTCAAATTAAACAATGTGCCAGTGACAACAATAAGTCAAAGAAAATAGTCATGTGAATGTAATCATGAGGATCCCTTCTGAGCACCAGCTTGTTAGTTGTGAAGTGATTCTCGGCCCAAAAATATGATTTGCATGGACCCATGGTCTTACTGAGCTTCGAATGGAATGATGGAAGTTGAACGTGTGCACTGACGCTAAGGTCAACTAGTACCATGATTTGATTATAATTTCGTCCAGGAACAAGATCAGGACCAGCACCTTAATTGATATATTGTCCTGTTTCACTTGATTACCCCTCAGTCCTCACTGCCATGAATATGAGTAAAGTATTATCACAGTTCACAGACGCGACCTCACCTGCATGTACTGATAGGCCGTCATGTATGATCCCCATCCCTATACGTTATGTCAGCTGCCTAGTTACCCATGCATGATTATCTAAAAAAAAAGTTACCCATGCATGATCCTCTGAATTAACCTCCGATGATGAAGCCGTTGTGTTACTATTTCAGATGAGGGCCCTTCAGATGAAGCTTCTCCAGCAGTACTTGTCCTGACAAGTTTTCGGTGTCCATGATCATGGTTGATGCACGAGGAATTGAGGAACATATAATTCCAGTACGTGCAACTAATCTGGGGAGTTGGGAGCTGCGCAGTCTGAGTCGATGAACAGAACAGGTCGTCCCAACTCCCCAAAAAATGAGTGAGCCTCTTCTGATCTGAACTTTTAGTACAACAACCATATGAGTTTTTGTGTACTAGGACCTAATTAACGAGTATTCGTCTTGGTTTAACTAGGATTGGATAAATTTGTTTGGTATGTAATGAAATGTAACAGAATCACAAACCTGATCCCACAGTATCCTACATGTACACGGTCACACCTGCCTTGGTTGGATTTCATGGACAAGTTTGATACCAAATGTGAAGACCACAACAACCTGAAAAACACACCAGATATGCTTTCTGGTACTAACAGATCCATTTTTTTTTTTTTTTCAGGACTCTGGCTATCAGAGCTTGCTTTTGAAACGAATTGAAAAGCGCATCTGAACCACTGTGAATTACAAAAACAAAAGCAGCTCGCCCGTTGTATTACTTAATTTTTCTGGCGCAACCTTTTTGCGGAGAAAGGCTCTAACTAATAATCTTCTCAATCAAGGTTTTGAAATGCACCTTTTATTTTGCAACCCACTGCACTCGGGTCAACAATTATTCAGGGCGTTTGGTGCGAGCTCTTTCTGTCTTTCAGGTAGTAGTACTAGCCCGGGCCAGCAGTTTGGACCGGCCATCAGATATGAAATGATTCTGGGAGTCTTTTCGGTAATTGCTGGAAATGAACATCTGATCAACTTCTCCACTCCCATCTGTATAATTTCTTTTTCTCGAACACACGTGGTAGAAAGAACCGCACGCCATCGTTGTATTGTACCATCAAGGTGTGAATAAATTGTTAATACTGGACTAGTGTTCTTGCTTAGCATTGCTACATATTTCTTCAAATCGTCAATATTATTACATAGTAGTTAGTATTCACTATTACGAGGATTGTTACATTGTTCTATGAAGTTCCCGGTAGCCATAGTACTACTTCGTTCATAGCTACTAGGCTGGGGCTGGCTGCAAACAGTGTGTGGTGCGTGGCTCAACCGCAGTGTTTGGGCACCAACCAATCTTCTCAAGCAGCCAGAATGTCACATGTCGATGGTAGCTAGTATTTGTCTGATCAATGAGTTGAAAAATGCTGACGGATGCATATATGGACGATGGGATGGAGCGCATGATTGTAAAGTCACATATGTGAGGGACACACACAACACGCGCATATATATGGCTTAAGGTTTTAACAAAGTGGGATGGAAGCAACCTCTCGCTAGCTACATATCTTATATGCAGCTTGCCTTTGAACGTTGTACTGGCAAAAGATTGTCAAAAGGAGGAAAAAAAAATGAAAGGAAGGTTGGGGTGTGTGAACTGTGAAGGAGAAGCTTATTATTAGGAGAGGAAAGGGTCGATCGAGGAAGGGAGCGGATGGCCGGCCGGGGAGAGATCGTTTTCTCTTCAAGTGAGAGCAATCCCAGCTCCAGAGTCGTAACCAAATATTAGCTCGCGGGTAACTTTCTCTCGCTCGCCAGAGAAAGGAAGCTAGGAAGGATGGTGAAGAGGCGAGAGCTCAGCTGTCGTCCGGGCCGTTTTGCCGTGGCGCACAAGGGTCGGAAACGCACGCTGTTAGCTGTTACCCGTACAGATAGATGGTGACCATTCGTGGTCATGGAATTAGGAGGCCCCAATGCAAGGTGAGCTTGGACGGAGAGGAGAGTGCAGTCAGTAGTTGGTGCTCAGTAGAGAGCTGCGTACGTCGTATCAGTGAGACATTCGCATTGGTACAATGAGATTGTTTCAAGGACTTGCTGCTTGCCTCGCAAGGCTAGCTACGACGGTACAGATCTTGTGTAGCTTTGTACAAGCCGACAAGCCTTGTTCCGCAGCTGTTCGTTGCCGGTGCAGGCACAGATACCTGCTGAAGCAGAAAGTCACGCGAAATTCGTGTGTACGGATCCTCCTGAAAAGAAGGGCTTGTCAGCTTTAGCGTTTGCTGAGGACGTACACGTACGACTTCAGTTTGCACTTTGCAGCAGTGTAAAACGACGTTGCTGGGGCAGAGTGGTGAGGCGCAACGGCCCAACGAGAAAATGAAAATGCACAAGCCAGAAGATGGCATCTTGTTTTCAGAGAGAGAAGAGGCCAGGGACAGAGGTCGACAGGATACGTCTCTCCTTTTGTCGAGCCGTTGTTGCATGCTTCTGATAGGCCTGTCATGACCTGTGTGTGTCGGATGAATTGCAGCATCGACATGGCATTGGCATTTCCATTAAAAAAGACATGGGGCATTGGCATGAGAAGAGACAACCGGAACCAGTACATATGCAGCGGATGAACGTATCGCGTAGAATTGGAGCCGACCTGCCATAGAAAGAACGATTCTTGTGTCGCTCCCGCGCATAATAGTGAGGATTTTAACCTTGACTCCTTGAGGTACTGCATAGATAGGGAGTATGACTATAGAGCCTGCTCTACGGCTGTCTCTACCGATCTTTGTGAGAAGAAAAGACTACCTTTGGCTGCTTCTACCGGCTGATCTTTGTGAGAAAATACTGCCGACCTGCACTACCGATAAGTTGCAATATTCAGCTTGCGACTTGCGAGGTGATGCAAAGAGAAACTCATACGAGCAGAGGAGCAGTACTGCTACTGCTAGACATGGTAGCAGTAGGTGCAGTACCCACTCCGGCCGGCAGTCGTGGGGCATGCGAGGAAGATTGGAAGAAGCTTGCAGACACAAGGGGCAAGTCAAGCCGCAACCGCCACATCTGCTGCACTTCCGTTCCGTTGGAAGCTGCTGCTGCAACCGAAGCCCACTAGCTGCCAGTACGTCGCTAGAAGACTGACTGGCCTGGCCCGATCGTCCTGCTGCCAGTACTAGTGCTCTATCGAATATCCACCACCGTCTCGATCGGGTAGTTAGCTTAGCGGGGCCATAATTATGCTCTCCACTGTACAGTAGCATTTACTACAGCTAACTGAATGAAGAAGCCAATGTCGCGTCGCATCTCAACCTGGGAATTGGCCGGTGTAAAACTGGTTCAACTAGTTTGGGCTTTGGTTTGGTGTAAGTGGGCCAAAAAAATATAAATAATTTGGTTTGGTTTGATTTCAATTGATAAATGGTTTGGATCGGTTTGGGTGAAGCGCGTGGGTTAACAGTTCGATGTCCAATAGGTTACTACCAGATCTCACCGTCGTCGTGCAAGGATCCCGTCCACATGCCATCGTCCACACGCCATATCCCAGGTCAGAACCATAGTTTAGGAATAGTTTAAAACCTGGTTGAGCAAAATTGGTTTGTATTGGGTTGAGCAGAAGTGAATAGCAGTTTGATTTGGTTTGGCTTTGGGGGACATAAATGGTGGGGCAATTTGGATTGTATTGCCATTCTGGAATAAATAGTTTGGTCTGGATTTGGTGGGATTTTTCAAATCATTCCCAGCTTGAGTCGCATCCATAGTCAGAGTAAAGTTGTGAGATTTGGTCATGAGCTCAGGATAGCATCACTGCATCAGACAACATCTTACTGATCCAGTGAGTGAGAATTTGAGATAGGTTTTCTGTTATGTAAGGAAAAAATATACGGGAATGGAGACACGTATACTAGTACAAGTTTGTAGACAGCAAACCCAACCCAACCCCGGAGCAGAATGTTGGCGTGAGAGCAAGGGTCGTCTGCCTGCTAGAGAATTGGGTAGGGAAAAGTCGGATTCGGCACCCCCCAACTATCACAAAAGTTTCTTTTTTCCTCCTCACTTCGAAAACCGGGGACATATCACCTCCCTCAACTTTTTCAAACCATGCAAATTACCTCCCTCGAGCGGTTTTGAAGGTGGATTTGCTACAGTAACCGTGGTTTGCTACAGTGCCAAAGGGTTTGCTACAGTCACAGTGTCTTTTGCTTTTCTTTTTTTTAAAAAATTCGATTGAATCTTTAAAAAATCATAGTAAATTATAGAAAAATCATAAAATAAAAAAATCCAATTTTATTGGAGTCCACATGATTAGATCTACACAGTGAATATATAATATGATATGCTTCAGTACAAAGTTTTTGCTACGAAGGTTTTGTCTTTTTCTTTTATATTTATAATTCGTAGCGCAACTTCTATAATTATTTTGTTAGACAAAAGCACACCAAATTATATATTCACCGTGTAGATCTACTCATGTGGAGTCTAACAAAATTGGATTTTTATTTTATGATTTTTCTGTGATTTACTATGATTTTTAAAAGATTCATTAAATAAATAAAAAGAAAAAGACAAAATCTTTTTTAGCAAAAACTTTGTACTAAAGCATATCAAATTATATATTCACTGTGTAGATCTAATCATATGGAGTCCAACAAAATTGGATTTTTTATTTTATGATTTTTCTATGATTTATTATAATTTTTCAAAGATTCAACGAGATTTTTTAAAAAGGAAAGGTACTGGTACTGTAGCAAACCCACTGACACTGTAGCAAACCACGGTTACTGTAGCAAATCCACCCTCAAAACCGTTCGGGAGGTAATTTCATGGTTTGAAAAGTTGAGGAGGTGATATAATATGCGGTTTTTTGAGTTGAGGAGGAAAAATGAACTTTTCGTGATAGTTGGGGAGGAATCCAGACTTTTTCCAATTGGGTATTATGCCATCCGGCCCATTCTGTCTTCTCGTGTTCTTGGGCCGGTGTAGGTAGGCTTTCTATGGGCTTCACGGACCAACCCCAAAGACGGCTCAGTGGGTCATTACGAGCCCATGTTTTGCTCTTGGCAGTTGGCTACGGGTGGCTAAAGCCTAATATGCTCATCAGGTTCGTTAAGATGTTGACGACCAAAATATAATCAGAAAGATTAAAGATGAACTAAAAACTACGTGAAAGAAAAACCTTACTATTACTAATTAGAGTTCTTAACGAAGACATTATATTAATTCTCACTAGACATGCTAAGAAAAAAAAATAGTTAATATAAATTCTTTTAATATTACTAATTAGATGCTTGCAATGAAGATACCACGTTAGTTCTCACCGAACACACTAGGAAAAAAAAAAAATCATAAACATTCTCATAATAATCAGAAATATTCAGCTTTAATTAATCACCATTTATGATAACAAACATTGGACCTATGGTAATATTAAAAATTACCCACCTGTACTATTGTGGAAAATATATAAAGTAATAACCCCGTAATTTGCATTTAAATTACATACCTATGAAAAGTAAAATTCAAAATAACCCCTCAGTTTGTATTTATATTAACCACGTCTACCAGTATGAAAATTATCCAAACCTCCTAAATTAGCTTCTAAATTACCCACTTTGTTGCTATTATAAAACATAATCTATCCTACAAATTGATTCCTATATGCGATTAGCTGCAACTTTGATTCCTATGGTTATCACATATTCTGTTTCGGATACCGCTGCAACTTGATTCCTTTATGTTTGCATCACCCTTATCCTACAACCAAACAACACCTTTAATTATTTTAACCTGAGAAGACAAAAATATTGACGCAGCTATAGGTCGACCGATTCGCTTTTCACCATGCTTGCAGTATCATAATAATCAGGACTGATAATAATGTGCTACACCCAAGGGAAGCAACTTTGTACTTTGCTTGTGCAACTCATACACTATACGGAGTATCATATCCTTTGGAGAAACACAACACTCAGCTCCTACTTAATAAAAAAACGCTAAGAACGTCGCGATCTTGAAAAAAAAAAAAAAACACCCACGCGTTTCTGCAAAGTACCAAGTGTAGTATATATCAAGGAACCAGATAAGACAAATGGTAGTCTCTTGTTCTTTCCGTGAGTTCAATGGTTAAAGTTATTTGTGAATATCTTTCAAAAAAAAAAAAAAATTAAAAAAAAAAAAAAAAAAAAAAGTCGCACTGCTCCACAACACATAACTTACGGACAGAGATACCAATTGGTACTAAGAATATCCGTTACGTCGTATATATGCTCAAACTGATGACAGGCAAAAACTTTCTGCTCCCAGTTCGCTTATATCACTTTCGACGACGATGTTGATTGCAAAGATCGCAGGAGAGACTAGAGTATTGTTGGCATTTGGACGACTGAAGTTGTAATTTAGAGATGACACTCTATCTAATGATGAATTAGGGCGCATTTTGAGAGGCTACTTCATCACCTCCAGAATTGCAGCGGTTTTGGGCTGGGCCTGCTAGGCCATACTCGTGCAGGCCACAACCTCAATTACTAAAATATCCTCTAGTTGCTAAACAAAACTAAAATATCCCCTATTAATATATTTCTTATTTAGTTACTTATAGAAAATATAAAAGATTAGAGTACTACAGTAAACTACCAAGGATTTTTTATGTACTTTACTGTTTATCTATTTGATGTTATATATGTTGATATTTTAATATCAACTAAAATCAAACTTATTGTTTGATTTATGATAGAGCTTAATTTGATTATGTTTTGGGGGTACCGCTACTGGGTAAGTGAAATCACCATAGACTATCTAGCATTATTGGAGTGGATGGATAAGGTGACACAGATCTGACAAATGGAGAATTATTGGACAATTTAAGCAAAATATTAGTCATATCAATAGATTCACGACGTATTGATCAACGATTTGAGATATGTTTTTCGTTTTGTATAATACACATATGGATCTGGAGCTAAAGATTCTCCCTTGACAGACGAACGATTGTGAGGATAGACTAGCAGACGCGGTATGTTCTTCACGAGAGATCGATAAGAAGCTAATCCTTTATGGATGATAATATATATAAGCACGCGGCGCCATTTGACCTCAAACAATCGCGTCTATTCCAGCAAATTGTTGGCCACCAATCACTTTGTTTTAACGAGAAGAATTTGTGTACAAAGAAATGAATAGTTGTCCACCAAGAAGTATGGATAGCAACGGCAAGAGTGGGCATTTTATCTTGAAGCTCATCAAGTATATATTGCGACAATGCAAATTGCTGCTTCGGTGTAAAGGCCGTTGGATATACTTGTCTATTCCCCATGTGGTCATGTCGCCATGGCACGCATGCTGTGTGAGTCGGACGGGTCCCTGCGAATCTGCGATTGGGTGGGCGGGGCTGCTGCGTTGGTTCGCCGCGGTGGTCGGAGTCCACCCCATCTTAGGTTGGAGTGGAGTGCAGGTTGCGTGAAGGAATCGATCAGCTGCTGCCTGCAGAGAGGAACAAGACGGCGCTCACGTTCCAGTGGAACGCGCCTCCAGTTGGAGCTAATTGTAATTTTTTTGAAATAAAGTGAGCTGATTGTACATTAAAATAATTTAATACTAACACTCGCTTTGACAACTAGGTTACCCAAACGTTAGAGACTGGCCATCTTGAAACTGTTAACCAAGATGCAGTAGACTGGTGGAACCGTAGAAGTGGAAGTGCCCGGCGTGCGGTGGTGCTGGTGCCCACACATGCATGGCAGCTAGGCGACCAGCCAGGGACCAGTGTTTGCTGCCGTGAGCCCACGGCACGGCCGTTGGCAATGGCAACTGTGTGCACTGGCCAGTGGATCAGAGGCCGAAAGCGGAAGATTTTGCATGCAGAATATTCCTCGAGGCCGGGGCAAGGAAAGGAACACAACGCGCGCACCGAGACTCGACTACGTTTCTGAGCTGAGTTTCGTGGCAGTTTCGTGCGGCGCATGGCATTGGACGCCGCTGCTGCATCTCCGCAGCATCATTCCTTGGCAGCGGCACCGACGAGAATCAACCGTGGATATGCCGCAATCGCGTCGGTTTCGCTCTCTGAGACTGACGTCTGACTGGTGTGCCGACGCAGATGGCTCCAAATGATCGAGCGGAATCAGGCGGATGCCGGAGCTCTCGATGCTCTTGCGATCCGGCCGGCCTTTACCCGTCGTCAATCGCCACCGCACAAAAGGGCGATAAATCTAGGGTTATTTGGAAATAGGCCATTGCAATTTTTCAACTTTTGAGAAACGCCATTACAAATCATGTAATATGAGAAACGCCATTACAAATCTGAGACTCACTAAAACACGCCATTCTCTACGTTTGGAGTGTACACGGGCCCACGTGCAGGCGTATTCGCGTACACAACAAAACGCTCGTGAGCTCTCCGGCGTTAGTGCCGCTGCCTCTTTCCTTTCTCCCGTCCCCGTTCCCCATTCCTTCCTCGCTGGTGCGGATGCTGCACCTGAACCAGCAGCAGCTGCCGAACGGCGGCGAGGGGCAGGGGAGGACGATGCGTACAAGATGCTGGTGAATTGGTGATGGATCCGCCCTGTATGCCGATGCTGACATGACTGCGCTCGTCGACGTCGTTGCGCTGGGCCTCTTCTGCGTCGTTGCCATGCTCGGTGTTGTGCCTGTCATCAGGTGCGCGCGCGGCGGGCCAGCGGAGATGGTGGTCGGCGCCCTCGACGCCCGGCTCCTCGACCATACTCGCCAAGCCCAACTTTTTCACGGAGGCTGCGTCTGCCGCCGTCACGTCATTCCAGCGCCATGTGTTGTGCCTCTTCGACAGGAATTTCGAGCTGTCTGTCGGGGTGCAGCACGACTGGAGCTACCGCCCGTTGGTGCACGACGTGCTTGGCTTGAAGCAGGACAGGCTGAAGCTGCCGGTAGAGAAGTACGAATTGGATGACCCCAAATTCTGGGTGGCAAACAGCTGGTCTCCATTGCCCAAAGTTACTGGTGGTGGCAAGGTTGGAGTTGAGTTTGATGGTACCGATCTGATTGGCAACACTAAGCATCTCATTAATGCGGTGAACTCACAGCCAGAGCTGACAGAACGGAAGAAGATGATAGATAAGCACGTCGTGCTCGCCCACCGCAGCCGCCTTCACCGCCCCCGTAGCATCCACAAATCGCGCTCGCCCTCAATAGCCGTCGTCGCCAGCGCCACCTACAGTCGCCGCCGGCGCCGCCATATGACCGAGCTGCTAATTGTCGTGGCTGGGATATGGAAGGAGGAAGGGATGGGGAACGGGGACGGGAGAAAGAGAACGCGCCGGCACGTGAGTAACGGAGGCAAGCGATACTTGACGAGCGTTTCGTTCTGTACGAGAATACGGGCCTGTGTACGCTCCAAACGTAGAGAATGGCGTGTTTCAGCGAGTCTTATATTTGTAATGGCGCTTTTCAGATTACATGATTGATTTTTTGCAATGGCGTTTCTCCAAAGTCGGAAAATTGCAATGGCCTATTTCCAAATAACCCTTCGCTAGCTGCATCCGAGAACTGCCCTTGCATTATTTAGGGTAGGGCTGTCGGTGGATATTCATAATTCATATCCAAATCCACACCCATGTTAAATGTTAAATGGGAGGATACGTGTAAAAAAATAATTATCCATTAGAAATGGGGAGGGTAGGGTGTGGAAATTAAACTATTTATCCATTAGATATACATAGTATCCGGTACAAAATTAATTATCCATTGGATATGAGTAGAAATGGGGAGTATGAGGATTGGATAATATATATAATTGTTTTTGGACATGAACAAGAGTGGGTATGTCCATACTCTCCCAGTGACAAGCCTAATTTAGGGGTTTAATGATTAAGATTATTACTTTATTTAATGAGGAAGCTGATCTATTTTGATGACTTACACTGTATTCCCGGCCCCTTAATTGTTAAACCTCATCATAGAAAGAATCAACATAGCGAATGCCAACGACAGGCAAGCTACGATGTTAACATGGACGATTTGTGTGAGAGAGGTTCATTTGCCCTTTGTCTAATTCGAATGGTCAATACTAATAAGACACACTGTCTTTTCGTCTAACACCAACTTGGTGGCATCCTCCAAAACGGAGGTATCAGTGGAGGTATGAAGCAGAGAATATCCCTCTTGAAGTCTTGATATACCAAAAGGCCAAGATGCCCAAGAGACGAACAGTGCATATATGGGAGTATTGGGCTATATAACTTTTTATTGGAAGTTAATTGTATTCATATTATTTAGCTAATTACAATCACCCATATACCTAAATTTTTGGGTAGCATATTCGGTTTGTCAGAAATAATTTCATCTTCAACAACTTGCAGCCAGAAGTTGAGCTTGCTAGAGAAGTTTTCTTGAACGAGCTAAAACATTTGATCTTAAGGTCGAAAGCAAAGGACTTGCTGAATTTTATTTATGGATCCAAAAAAAAAAAAATCAGTTGTAATTCTTCTTATCAGCTTCATTTTCTTCCTCTGTTTTTTTGTCTGCAGGCTGGATGGTTCAAATTATTGTGATAATTTCTAGAATTTGCAAAAATTATCATTGAAGACTCTAATTAGTATTAGTAAGTCGCCATGTGTATTTTTAATTAGTATTAGTAAGATCGCCATGTGTACTGAAAAGTAGTGTACGGTGTGGTAAGTGATATCGCCAGAAAACCTGCAGCACTGTAGCATATTGCAGTGGATAAGTATATATACTCTGAGCGTCTGATCACTTGTTTCTGATAATTTAAGCAATAGATTAGTCGAATCAGCTGATAATGATGCGTCGATCCATGACACACTTTTGTATAATACATATGGCCCTCTTGATTCTTGATAAAGATTCTCCGATCGGCGCGCGAAAGCATGGATCAGCAGTTGATATACTTGATATTTTGAAAGGATAAGCAATAACAAAGGGGTGCACACACCTCCTCGTGATGCACACTGCCTCTGTCACCAGCCCACACCACATGTAGAAAGTTTGCACGAGATGAGCGGGTAACATTTTAAGGCATAATAATTGATAGACACGCCATTTGTGGACAAATGGATCAGATCGTATATACTATGGTCTATCATGAATCGCTTATAGGGGCATACCACGTTGCCTACCGGTTGTATTGGGGAGAAAAACTATTGTTATGCATGGTTGAAGAACCTCTAGAAAATAAAAGTCTATCCACGAGCTGGTGCTGCGCGCTTATATTAGTAGTAGTTCAATTTGTATAGGAGCCACCTACTACGACTTAATCGATCTGTGTGAGTGTGTTTGTCTATTATATATTGTTGTTACTACAATATATCATACGCTGTAAGTACACTATCACATGGGACAATATAAAGTATAAACGTTATAACTATTCACGGCGTTCGACCTCAAGTATTGGGAAATCAACGATGTTCCGTGAAGGGTAGCTTTTTTCTGAGGTGGTCTCTCCGATGGTGCGACCATGTGTCATTGTATTGATTGGGACCACGAAAAGGCACAAACGCATACAAGTCCACCATGTGTCCATATCATCTGTTTGCAAGCCCGATCGATCGTAGACAGAATTATTGGGATCGGATGAAGAGATAGATGGGTGATGAGTTGGAAATGCCTCTGCGATTTGGACGGGAGCACCGTACCGAACACCGGACAGATAGACTAGCTAGCTAGACAGCGTTGGTTCGCCGCGGCCTGGGCTCGATCGGCCGGGGTCCACGTCCACGTCATCCTAGAGTGGAGTGTGGTTACGTGAAGGAAGTTGCTTGCTAGAGCTAGCCCAGCTGAGAAGTAGACGACGATGCTCCTCATCAGCTACCTTCACGCCGAGTCAAGTAAATTTGTTTTAACACTTAGCTTCCTGGCTTCCCTTTCCTTTTAGACAAGTGGGAGGACGAAAAGTATTTGTTTTTATCTTGTTGGATTCTTATTTCTTCTGATTATGATCTGATAGCACGGCTTGAATTTTCACAGCATCCGATACAAATGTGTAAACCTTAGTTTAGTCGGATACATCGACGTCAACTCCACACGAAATCTTTTTTTTTCTTCAACTCTACAAGATGTTACGTTTGCACACAACCAATTGATCTTATTACAATCAAACTCATTTTAAAAAGCTCACCAAAAAGCAAAAACCAAGTGAACGAGAACCACTAATATATTTTTTTTAATTTCTAACTCCCTAAAGTTGTGTGACTGTGCCATCTAAGTCATCTCAAACTCAAAAATTGCATACCCAGACTCTAGAACTTGCTAAACAGGCAACATGTGGTATCTAAACTTGCATGCTGCAGGTGTCATCTAGGTCCCTAACTAAAAACTACATATCTAGGTCCAGAAACTTCATTATCGGACCACACAAGATGTCTATGCTTTGGTAGGTTCTTATTGTGTAGCATTGTCCGAATAGGCACATGGGAGAAAGGGATGACATATGGGCCCACATGCCCGTGTATAGTCAACAACCACACATATGATTTATCTAAACATTATTAATTTTGGACCTCGTGTGGCTTGATTAGAGTTTTGGTTGTAGTTTGGGAAGCTAACAACCTAGACTGCACCAACATGCAAGTTTTGGTATCTCATGTGGCCCGTTTAGCGAGTTTGAGCGCATAGACATACAATTTTGAAACTTTGGTACCTAGATGACAACATTGTACAAAAAAAATAGGTACTAGACCCAATACTCCCTTTGTCCCAAAAACATAACTTTGAGGTTTAAAATTTGTCCCTAAAAATAACACTCTACACAAGCATGGAATATTGTGTCGTGATGTCAAATCTAATCATGGTCCATGCACATGATAATTGCCAAATCTAAAAGATGTCCTCATCATAGAAAGGAAAGTGGATGAGGGTACATGAGTCTTTTTGCAGAGTTCTGTCTAAAACCTTTTGGAAACTTATTTATTACGGGTAAGCCTGGGCAAAATACCCGATACCCGTTACCGAACCCAAAATACTCGAACCCGGATCCAATTACCCGAACCCAAGGTACCCAATTCCAAATTCGGATAGTGATTTTAATTACCCGAAATTAGTTTGGATAATTCGGGTAATACACTCCGTACCCAAACTACCCGAACTACCCAAAGTTTTACCTTCATCTTTATATTTATCACTTATTGTTAGTTGAACACTTGAAACTATCACTTTATCAATATAAAATTATCTTGGTTTGAACAGTGACTATAATGTATTGTTCTCCACAAATTGTTGTTGAAATTCTACACAAATCGCTAGTGAAATTATATTTAAATTGCTAATAAAATTTTGTGTAGTTTCATGTTTTTGTAAACTTCGGATAGATGGGGGTATACGAACCTAACCCCAATTATCAGTACCGAAATTTCGGGTAGTGTTTTTCGGGGCTAATATCGGGTAGCAATTTTCATTACCGAATTACCCGACCCGAAAAATCGGGTAACCGAATGCCCAGGCTTAATTACGGGACAAGGAGTATATATGTCATATCCATATCAACGCTGAGTCAGCATGCCAAGTCGGCATATATAGCTTTTGATCAGGAGAAAGTTTAGGGATCCAGTAATAAAAAATTAAGTTTAGAACCTAGATGCACTATATCCCAAGTTTAGAGTTAGTGAATTTTACTCTACTTAATTATTATTACTACAACGTCAAAATGCACAAGTGTTGACAGAAGTTGCCACCAAAGTTGTAACAATGGAGGTACTAAGGCAAAAGCTCTACACCAAGAGGTGGGTGGGGGTGGGGGGCAAGGAACTAGCTAGTCATATAGAGATGGGTTTAATTAGTGACCTTGATATGGAGTAGTAGTAATTTGTAATAGAAAAACGGACTGTAGGGGGAGTATATTCCTGACAAACATGAATGGGGATCTCAATTATTCGCTGCCAATGTACATGGACCATCGATCATTGCAGAGCCAGGGCCATGACGTAATTTGAGCTAGCAAGGCCTCATCAAAACCATAAGTAGGATGGGCTCACCGTTTCGACATCGTTTCGACATGCACCGGTCTACTCACCAGTAGACGCTGACGAAGTGTGTTTAAATGTTTGTCTTGACGTGCCGAACTGGCAATTCATAAGCACTTTTGTCACGAAAATGAAAGATGCTGCTTAGCTATTCAAAATTTCTTAGATGCTGACGCTACTAACTTATTATTTATTTAAAATATTAGTAATCTTCAATGGAGCTGTTTTATTGGAAGAAACGTACACTCTGAACCCGAAGCTAGCTGACGTTCCGCCGCGCATTGGGCGTCGTCGTGTCCATGTATCTCCAAATCATACATCCCAATGAAATTTTGGTTGTAGCCATACTTCCAAACTCCTACAACAACTGGCTAAAATCGATGATAACATTCCTGATTAGGTGAAGAACTCTATATTCCATTTTATTAAGAAAATAACCTTTTTTTGGTAAAAGCCAAAACAAGGTCGATACAAGCATGACATCTGAACATGTAGTATCTTGATTAGTTTCCTTTTCTAAAATGTATTACTAATAACAAAGAACTAAGCTGAGCTTAGCTAGCTTTTGTTTGTTGTGTTAGTCTTTGTTCTTGTTTTTGTTTTTTTTCTTTGCTGTAGTTGCGTGTTGTTTGTCGTGTCTTTGCACAAACTAGCCTCTAGTGATTTGCTGGTTTCAGTAATCCCGCTTTTTCCTTAGTTGATCGGCAGAGATCTCACGCCTTTTCTTTCAAGGAAGAATTAAAGTTGATCTAGTACTTCTCATCTGATTCTCACAGTATATTTTCGCATGTAAGGCTGAGATTCAGCTTGATTGATGGAGAAATATCCAAAGCAGGAGTGGATACGGTATCACCTGAAGAGAAGCTAGAAACTTAAGGTATCTGACCATTAGGAAAAAGGTGTTTAATAAATTCAGCCGGTGGTGTCGATCGAACCAATACCCAGCAAGTAATATAACACAGTAGCAACCACACATCCCTTTCATCACCGGAAACAGGGTTATAGTATATATATACATGCACATATATATAGGATATATGTAAATCCTTCACGCATTGAAATAAACCATACGCTTTGGCCATTTCGGCCGGCCTGCACAGGATGCATGCTTTGCTGCTGCCTCCCTTGTTCTTGCAGCACAGTACATTAGTACACGGTATGGCGCATTTCCAATTACTTCCATCGGTAGCCAGCTAGTAGCACAGTGACAGACCGACGACACCCCCAGGCCCTCAGTCTCGTTCATAGCATAGCCATCTCGATCGGTAAGTGTAAGTTCAGCGCAGCGCAACCGCTCACGCCCTTGTCTTCGATCAGCAGATAAGGACAACGCATGGGGTGCTGGCGCGGCACGAGCGAGAAGTCGCCGTCGATGCTGACCGAGAGTGCACATGACCCGGTCGCCGAGAGCGAGCGCACCACCGTGAAATTGGACACACCGACGCCGGCCAGTACGTGCACATGTATGCATAATAATGTCGTCGAGATCGATCGTCTGGATTCATTTCTTTCTCCTCCGAGACGATATATGGTTCGCCAGCATCGTCAGCATGCGTGTGATGAGGCCAAAGAGCTGTTCATGCGGTACAAGCAATCGGCGACGGCGATGGCCGACCTAAAATAATGCTGCCTATCTAGGGGTACCTACCAGCTACATGTTTTGTGGCGAGGACCAGGCTACGCGGATCGGAGTCATACCATTGGCCCGGCTGTACATTATCGCCGCGTACGGGGTTTTGGATGGTTGTACAAGTCTTAAGCTTCGTTCGTTTGGATGGAGAGTCCTCGACCTCCCATGCTCCCCAGCCCGCGCTGCAATGATTGGACTCGCCAGAACGTCAGCTGATGACGTGGGTTGGTTAATGTCAAACTGGATGGGATGAATTTGGACGATGTTCTGTGTAGTTAACTCATTTTGGTTTACAGGTTTCTAACTATGTATAAACAACGTTTGCTGATGCGACGTCACAGTTAGTTTCATATGTTTAATATTCACTATCAATATTTGACTTATTTCGGCATCAATCACTTGTGCTGGTAAACTATGATACTCAACAAATTGGGGGTTTTGAAAATTCTTAAGGTAACAAAAGGAAAGAAAAACAATATTGCTAATTTTCTCACCTCTCATGATTCTTTCCACCTATTACCTCTTGCCATATGAATCGCAATGTAATTCAATGGCGTAGATAGTCCCTATAAGGGTTGCAAAAGATTGGACGGGATTGAGGAGAATTTTATCCCCTTGCAATCCCCTCCAATCCCCCTTTGATTGGGCATTAGGCCCCCCCCTTTGAAATGCATGACTTTTTTTTTCCTATTCCTATGTTCCTGTGAAAAATGAATGAATCATGTGAAATTCTCGCTTTGCAAAGGGGGCAAAAATGACCCGCTCTTCAACCAAAGATGCCTAGTGAAATGAGTTCTAGGAATGTTGGTTGTTTGATCTATTATTGTGACACCAACATCACACCCACATGAGATGCCCTTGCTTCTTCTTGGTGCATAATGCAATAGAACTTTCTCACAAGAAGCGAGCAATATCCATCCAGCAGATGCAAGTTGTGGTTAGTGTGATGGACACATAAAAAATACAAAGGAGTTGACTTCCATTTATGATTCCTTCTCCGTCTTTTATCCCTCATTTTCTTCATGCTTCTTTCCCCCACCATCTTCATTTTGTCCACCGGTATGCAGGCCGTAAGGAGAGGCTCGAGCCCACCTATTGCCTAATGAATCTACCCATGTATTGGTTGGTGCAATTACGATTGTACTTTACTCTCTCCCTCCGTTCAAATTATAAGTTGATTTCACTTTTTTGATACTTCCATTTCATACACACATCTAGATATAATAATACATTTAAATATATTGGATGAACCAAAAAAACTTAAAACGACTTACGATTTGGCACTGCACGAGCCCACTTTGGGTCATGGCATCTCTAAAGAAGTCGTTTAGGCGTAATTGAAAAAGGCTTCCACACAATAACACATTTCTTTTTTCATTTTTTGACAAATGGTCCTGTCTTTCTTTTTTGTTTAAACGGTGAGGAATCTCTAACGGACGCCCATTTCCCATGTTGCTTAGCCGGGAATCCAATTATAGGCGTAATTAAGAAAGGCTTCCACACAATAACACATTTTTTTTTTCATTTTTGGCAAATGGCCCTGTCTTTCTTTGTTGTTTAAACGGTGCGGAATCTCTAACGGACGCCCATTATGTTGCTTAGCCGGAATCCCCAATTATCGTCGTTGAAATTCCCTCCCCACAAATAAAAATTTAACCTCGTTGGAGATTTTTAAAACTGCAAGGCGGATTCACCGAATCTCCCCTACCATCTAGACTTAACGTCTCCGGATACATTAATCAATCACTATACGCAAGGCCGGGGCGCACGATAATCGCGTTGTTTGCATCACCACCCGCGTCCAAAGAAGAAAAAAACACTCGAATGGTAGTGTGCATCTTCATCGCCCTCTCGCCGCAAAGCGCACCGGCCGGCCATTGGTGAATCCGGTGGGTCCCGTCAGCCTCGCCCCCACCAGCGGCCGATCTAGCGGGCCGGAGAGCCTCACTCTACCGTCGGACGTAGATCCGATGGCCAGGACCATGGCTGACGCGAGCTCCGGCCCCACGCTGACTCGGCCGAGCTGCATCCCGAACGGATAAGCTCTCGCCGCGCACGGAGCTCGCCGAACCGACCCCCGCCGCGTGTCCAGGGCAGCGCCCCCGCCGAGTCGCAGACGCGAGGTCCCGGAGCCGCGCGCCCCGCCTATAAAACGGCAGCCATTCTCCCCCGGTTCCCGCATCCCACCCGGCACAAGCATCCCACCCGGCACGAGCACTTCACTTCACCCGTCAAGTCTCCCTCCTTCCCTCCAACAGAAAGCTGCTTCATTCGTCGGCATCATGTGTGGCATCTTGGCCGTGCTCGGTTGCTCCGACTGGTCTCAGGCCAGGAGGGCTCGCATCCTCGCCTGCGCCAGAAGGCAAGCACGCCACCCCTAACACTCTAGCTAGAATAGCAGTTTAGTGTCAGTTCTTGATATTATGGGGGTGTTAAACATACACTACACCAACCAACCTGTGTTACTACGTCTGTGTGTGTGTTTGTTAGATGGAATTCGTTCTTGAACTGGCCGGAAAGAGCAAAGCCAGTCTTGGGAATCAAGGACTGGTAACTGGTTCACTGGTTGGTGTCGTTCTTGTCCGTTTACCGGGGCCGGCCTGGCCGGGGGGCCACTTCTCATAGGAATCATAAAGAATGGAACGGTAGAGACTAGGATGTGGGCCGTTCTGAAAAGGAAAACGATCAGCATGGGAATCTTCGTCGTTCTAGTAGCCCTCTCTCCCCGTGTGGGAATACTGATTACAATATTGTTGCTTGGGCGATTAATCTGTTATTAGTTTAAGTTTTGACCGGAAGACCTGAGAGATGATGGATCCCATCTATCCCATGTGGTGTACTGCAGGCTCAAGCACAGGGGTCCCGACTGGTCGGGCCTCTACCAGCACGAGGGCAACTTCCTGGCGCAGCAGCGGCTCGCCATCGTCTCCCCCCTGTCCGGCGACCAGCCGCTGTTCAACGAGGACCGCACCGTCGTCGTCGTGGTAAGCTGCGTATATGCACGCTGAGCGATTAGCAGCTAGCGCGCAAACAGCACAAATCAAATTCAAGCGTACGTCTTGTTTATGTTTCAGGCCAATGGAGAGATCTACAACCACAAGAATATCCGCAAGCAGTTCGCCGGCACGCACAACTTCACCACCGGCAGTGACTGCGAGGTCATCATCCCCTGGTGAGCTACTAGTGTATACTGATCATACGTTGGCAATCAAATCCCCATCCATGTTCTCCATCCTACACTACACATGAAAGAAGAAACGCTGCACGACTGCTGCAAGTAGTTGATGCCAACCTTCTCTGTTTCATTTTTGTTGTCGTCTCGTCTCTAGTACGAGAAGTACGGCGAGAACTTCGTGGACATGCTGGACGGAGTCTTCGCGTTCGTGCTCTACGACACCCGCGACAAGACCTACGTGGCCGCACGCGACGCCATCGGCGTCAACCCGCTCTACATCGGCTGGGGTAGCGACGGTACGATCGATACCATCTCTCTAGCTGCTGCCTCTGCGTTCACGACGTCTGCATGCGTCTTGGCATTCTCGCTGGCATCAGTTGCAAATTTTCAGACACACGTACGCTAGCTGACTGAAAGCTGACCGATCGATTTTCGCCTCGCCCCCTTCCTTGGCCGCGTGCAGGTTCCGTGTGGTTATCGTCCGAGATGAAGGCGCTGAACGAGGACTGCGTGCGGTTCGAGCTCTTCCCGCCGGGCCACCTCTACTCCAGCGCCGCCGGCGGGTTCCGGCGGTGGTACACCCCGCAGTGGTTCCAGGAGCAGGTGCCCCGGACGGCGCCGTACCAGCCGCTCGTCCTCAGAGAGGCCTTCGAGAAGGTATGCTGCTCATCAGTGACCTTGCACGACAACTTGCTGTGGCCGTTACCGTTACTGACGTTGCGTTGCGCTCTGCAGGCGGTTATCAAGAGGCTCATGACTGACGTCCCGTTTGGGGTCCTTCTCTCCGGCGGGCTCGACTCCTCCCTCGTCGCCTCCGTGACCAAGCGCCACCTCGTCAAGACCGAGGCCGCCGAGAAGTTCGGCACCGAGCTCCACTCCTTTGTCGTCGGCCTCGAGGTTTTCTTTCGTTTTTCTCTGTCTTGTGTTGCCCGCGTGTCTCTGTCTCGAAACTGACGTTTTTCTGCGTTGCCTCTCGCCCGCCGGCACGCACGGACGTACGTTTCAGGGCCCCTGACCTCAAGGCCGCACGAGAGGTCGCCGACTACCTCGGAACCATCCATCACGAGTTCCATTTCACCGTACAGGTAACATCGCTTTAATTTGGCCGTGAACTTTTATCATGACGCACGCTGATAACGATGATGACTGGCAAATAGTAAAATCGACCTCTCTTTTTTGGTTTGGTTTGCCATAGGACGGCATCGACGCCATCGAGGAGGTGATCTACCATGACGAGACCTACGACGTGACGACGATCCGGGCGAGCACGCCCATGTTCCTGATGGCTCGCAAGATCAAGTCGCTGGGCGTGAAGATGGTGCTGTCCGGGGAGGGCTCCGACGAGCTGCTGGGCGGCTACCTCTACTTCCACTTCGCTCCAAACAAGGAGGAGTTCCACAAGGAGACCTGCCGCAAGGTGAAAGCCCTGCACCAGTACGACTGCTTGCGAGCCAACAAGGCGACATCGGCGTGGGGCCTGGAGGTCCGCGTGCCCTTCCTCGACAAGGAGTTCATCAACGTCGCTATGAGCATGGACCCCGAATGGAAAATGGTATACGTTCTCAAACTCCTCTGTTTTCTCTTGTTCTTGGCCGGTTTTCTGATGATGTCTCTTCTTGCTGCTTGCACACACACGCGCGCAGTACAACAAGGACCTGGGCCGAATCGAGAAGTGGGTCATGAGGAAGGCGTTCGACGACGAGGAGAACCCCTACCTGCCCAAGGTAAAAACATCTCCATCTCCAGAGAGGCTGCTTCTCACCTCTGTATTTTTCAAGTCTGAACTGACATTTGTACCATGCCGGCGTCCGCAGCATATTCTGTACAGGCAGAAAGAACAGTTCAGTGACGGTGTTGGCTACAACTGGATCGATGGACTCAAATCCTTCACTGAACAGCAGGTGAATTTATATATGACCACTAACTGGAGCTCCTAGACATCATCGAAATTGGCCATCCATCTAACCAGCACACTACCGTGTTTTCCTCAATGCTCAGGTCACTGATGAGATGATGAACAATGCTGCCCAAATGTTCCCGTACAACACGCCCGTCAACAAGGAGGCCTACTACTACCGCATGATATTCGAGAGGCTCTTCCCTCAGGTAACTCCATCGGCCTGACGCCGCCGACGATGCCGTGTGCTTATTTTAATTCCGGCCGGGGATGGTGTGCTGAATCGATGATGCTTGCATATATTTGCAGGACTCGGCGAGGGAGACGGTGCCGTGGGGCCCCAGCATCGCCTGCAGCACGCCCGCGGCCATCGAGTGGGTGGAGCAGTGGAAGGCCTCCAACGACCCGTCCGGCCGCTTCATCTCCTCCCACGACTCCGCCACCGACAACACCGGCGGCGACAAGCTGGCGACGGTGGCCAACGGCGGCCACGGCGCCTCGAACGGCGGCACGGTCAACGGCGGCAACGACGTCGCTGTCGCCATCGCGGTGTAATAATAATCTGGAATCGAGGAGGATAAGAACGAACGACTGCCTGGTAGGTGTGTGTGTTTGTTGTGGCGTGCCCACCGGCCATATCGATCCCCGCCGGTGCGGCAGCTAGCACGTGCTATTGTTACGTCTTGTATGTACTGTCACCAGCGTACGTGTCCGTGTCTGTACGCATGTCTCGATCATCCATATCTGTACGTTATTTTTTATGAAAAGCAAAAGGTATGCCACGTGTATGTGTGATGTTCCAACACGATCTCTGAATTGAACTACGGATCAATCAATCCAAAATTACTCCCTGGATCGATGCATTTCGATTCGAGTCCCTTGTCCCTGTTGTCACAAGATCGAGTACGTACTACAGGTGCGCGTAGAGGATTTGGTTCCATGTGTCCGGCACGCCGGGGAGGCACCAGTGGATGCAGTCGGTGTACGTGTGCGGGTCGGCCCTCTGCGCGCCGGTGAGCAGCTCGCCGCCGGTCTCGGTGTAGACGGAGACGTGGGCGTCGACGCGGTGCTCCGTGAGCTGCGTCACGTTGAGCAGCGCCACGGGCACCCGCCGCATCCGGCCCAGCACGTCGGACACCACCTCCATCATCCGACGGTCCGCGCCGCTGCCCCAGTAGCCCTTCCGCGTGATGGGCCACGTCTCGTTGTAGCACCGGATGCCGCCAACCCGGCCCCAGTCCTCGCTCCTGAAAGCCATGCTGGGTCAGTCAGAAAAGGAATGGCATGGCAGCCCTGTTTTCATTAGGGAAGAGAGGTCGTACCTCATGTGCGTGGTGGAGATGGACATGAAGAAGACCCTTGTGGCGTTGGGATCGATGTTGGCGTCAACCCAGTTGGCCCATGTCTTGAGGCCCAGCCGGAACGCGACCCAGGCGTCCAGCTCCTCGTACCCGTCGTCCCCGAACGCGCCCCACCTGAAAGTCGCATGGCATCGTCGGATCCGACATCGGAGCAAAACGGGTGACAACTGCAGGCCGGCAAGCTGCGGCTCACTCACACTGTCTTGATCCTGCTGCCGCTCATCCACCAGACGTAGCTGTCGAAGACGAGGATGTCCACGCCCTTCCAGTGCTTGGCGTGCAGCTCGACGGCGTCGACGTGCAGCACGCGGCCGTCGGCGCCCAGCCGGATGTTGCGGTCGGAGTTGGCCTCCACCAGGTACGGCGCCCAGTAGAACTCGATCGACGCGTTGTACTCCTGCGCCAGCAAAAGGCCCGGGTCGTCCCGCGTTAAGCTCTCTGCTTATTGCGCGCACCGCCGGTGCCGGTGCTTACCGTGGCGGTGAAGACGGAGAGGGTGGTGCTGCGCTCCATGGTCCGGGCGGTGTGGTGCACGGCGGAGTTGACGAGGCAGACGAAGGAGAGCCACTGGCCCATCTGCAGCGAGTCGCCGACGAACATCATCCGCTTCCCACGCAGCTTCTCCAGCACCGCCGACGGGTCAAACCTGCGGATTCCAACGCAGAGTTTGCTCATGGATTAGCGGTCGCAGCAGAGCGTTGCAACAGGCCGCTAAATGAGGCCCAATAAAATGCTGGCTCACATATGGTCCTTGGACAGAAAGATGAATTCGGCCCACTTTTCAGTCAACACAGAAGAATACGTACGTTTTTTTTTACTCGTTAGCGTATTCCTAATTTTTGTGGCCAATTTTGTTAGTTCTTTTAGTTGATGACGCTGTCAAACATTACTAGAGAGGTGATACACTGATATAGTGTCACTCCCTTTTTCTTTTCTGACTGGAGCATTCTTTGGACACTTGAACTGACCTTGGGAGACTGCAGTCGTCCAGATGCCAATCCCAGTACAGGTAGTCACTGTCCGGCCTGCCGTTCCTCTGGCAAGAGACCTGCCTGTCGATGAACGGGCAAGTTTGGTCCGTGTACAGCAGCTTCTTGGACCTGTTGTACGCCCAGTACCCCTCCGTCACGCTGCACCGGCTCGGGTCGAACGCTGTCTTCGACGGCGGCGCCGTCACCTTTGTTTCGCCCGGCCGCGTTAGCATCGCCCTCGTCCCGGCATGTACAGACAACAACGTCCTCTTCTGCTCCTTCTCTTTCCCCTTCTTCACCGTGATCTCTGAAGAGAGCATGGGGCACCAGGTCATTCATTCCAACAACTTCAACACAGAGATGACGCTATGCTTTGCAATGAATTTCATTAGGTGCAGCACTAGAAGCATGTACCAGTGAGTGAGCGGAGGTCCTCGGTGAAGATGATGCCAGCCAGAGCCAGCCCGCCGATGATTGCCACCACCACTGACAGCGGGGCCCGCCCTTCACACGCTTCATCGCTGCTATCTGAACCATGACCTCAGCTGTGCGCTACCTACGTGGATGCTGGCATACAGCGATGCTTGTTGCAGGCTGCAGGGCGTGGCTGGAGTGAGATGGCTTGAGTTATTGGGAGCAGCTGCTCTCCTGTGTTTTTAGTATCGGTGGTGCTTTCAGCTGCAGAGATCATGCATACTATAACTAAGTTGGGAATCATAGGACTGCATTGCGGGGCCAGGAGCATTTGGCACCTGAATTTGCTGTGTACTGTAGTAGGAGTAGTAAGTACTAACTCGAGTAGGAGTGAAGCAAAGGGAACGTTTAGGCGCTGCATTATGCTGCCTGAGACAACCAACCTAGGCATGTTCCTTCACTCTGCATTGTCAAAAAGGTTGTTGGAAGCTAATATAGGCCACTACTGTATAGCCCGGGTTCCATGGGTGCCATTCATTCATTGAGAATAATAGGTGCTAGCTAAAAGCCAGACACTGTTCCAACTGACTGTGTGCTCCAACTTTCCATCAGAAACTGCCTTTTGGCGGCCTTCTGGTGTGTGTCTGTCCTTTTACTGTGTGCAGCATCATTCCAGTGGCAATGCTGCGAAAGCTGCAGCTCAGCTCACCAAATCATGCACTCCTGGAGGCTGGAGCAGAGTGTCCAATCCTTCTTTATCATTGTTCAAGTTGATGCCAGAACGGCACATGATACTGCCCGTTTTTTGTAGCATCTGCCTGTCTTGGTTTAGTCAGGCAGGAACAAGACAGCACATGATACTCAGTCAGGGGCATGAAGTTTCAAGTCATAGTCAACCTGTTTTCGTGTGTTCGTTTCGACAAGGTTTAATTTAGGCCGTCCGTTATAAACCCATTAGGTAGAAAAAGAGCTTCAAGCAGATACTAAAGCTCCAAACTTAGAGTTTATTTCGGACTCCTCTTTAGAGCAAGGCACAAACGCCATACGCATAACTGACACTCATTGTATGCATGATCGAGCAGAACATTATAGAAAAATAATGCAAGTAGCTTTGATATGATGTTTGACCAATTTGTTGGTGAGATCTCAGTATGCCGTTTGTCTGGATGCATTATAACACGACAGATGGTGGATTCCGTGGGTAAGTACTAAGTATATATGGAGATTATTGCCAAACCGAAGACCAGACAACAACAACACTACACTGTCAGCACGGGCAAATGCCCGGTTTCGAAAAAAAACAACAACAGTACACTGTCAATCAATTAGTCTCATCATTATATAATCTTAGATATAGAGATTTTTTTTCGCTGCCATTCTCACTAAATTAAGCATACTAGTCATACAGCTATTCCGCTGAAGGTTGCTACATGCATCCTTCTTTTCCCTTCCTTTTAGGAATCCTGAATTCTTGATTACAACACATATCATGCTGGACAATCGCTGACGAGATTCTGAAATGATGTCAGTCAGACAGTCACACAACACTTCAACAACAGGTAACTTTGAGAAAATTATGGGAACCTAGGACAAGATTGCTTCCATAGCAAGCAATCGATGATCTCCACCAAGAAGTTAGAACTGTCCTGCACTAACTAACGAATCAAATAATTGCTTGCTCAAAACAGGAATCAACATTGACTCTTACCCAACCGAAAAACTTTGCTCCCTTTTTGCATTTAGCAGTTGAGAATTTGTTCCAAAAGAGAAGATGTCAGTTGGGCACTGCAAAAAAATTTAGCTAAATGATGATAGTATAATAAACAATATCAAACGGAAAATCAGACAACAGTGATAAACCAATCCTCAAAGAGCCCGCCCTCTTTGATCCATAGCCAACCATCTTTTTCGTCTCGCCCCGAAGTCGCTCCCACGGCGGGCGGCGAGGCGGCTCCAACCTAGTCGGCTGCCACCTCCTCTCCGCCCTCGGTTGCGCCGCGCCCGGTAAGCCGCCCGGCAAGGCGGCGGGGGCTTGCCGGGAGGGCGCGGTGGGGCTTTTCTCGCTTCAAGGTGGCGTGGCGGCG
This sequence comes from Hyparrhenia diplandra, assembly GCA_015847255.1. Lineage (NCBI taxonomy): Eukaryota > Viridiplantae > Streptophyta > Magnoliopsida > Poales > Poaceae > Hyparrhenia > Hyparrhenia diplandra. The sequence goes on from JADLZK010012511.1 coordinate 135,356, forward strand.
TGGGGTCATGGCGCCTGATCGGGCGTGGCCGTGCTTTCAAACGCCGCGTGGGGCACGGGCGCGGTCTTTCCTCGTGGCCGCTAACGCGCCGGCCCGGTGGCGGTGGCTGCCCCCTACTCCGCCCTTCCTCCCCCCTCGGGGCGGCTTCCTTGGAAGCGTGGGTGTGGCGGGGCGGCCGGGACGGAGGTCGGGCCCATGGACGGCGGATCCGCCACTCGGGCGGCCGGATCCGCTCGCTTCGCTTCGGCCGGATGCGGGGTGAGTGGCAGCGGTGGTGGTGGAGGTGCGGTTCGCAGATGCTTGGCGAGAGGTGCGGTGGTGCGATGATTTGGCCCCTACTGATCGGTGTGGGAGGCACCAGCGGTGGCGGTGCGGTGCCGCTGTCCACGGCCGTCGGGAGGCTTCTGAAAGGCGATGTGCGGTGGTTTGGTCGGTTGTGGCGTCTTTTGGCCCTCCTGGCGGTTGTGGAGGAAGATTCGATGACATGGGGTTTTACGGTGCCGCGGGGCGTGAAACCATGCCGGGGACAAGGCCGGCCGACGGTGGTGCAGCATGGGTGGAGCGCGGCGTCTCTCTGCTGCGCGGCGGGCCGGTGGGGGGACGCCTCTTGGTCGGCCTTTTTTGGCCATGGCGGTCAAATACGTTACCCGACGGACATCCGCGTCGCACGCGGCCGGGGGACAGAGGTGAGATGGTGGTGCTCCCCTTCTTTCTCCTCGACCTGTGTTGTTCCGGCGATCGCCTCGGTGGTGTGGGCTGGGTGGTTTCATGCGTGTATGTCCTCGCGGTGTCGTGGCGGCATGGTGGGGAGGTGCGAGCCATTTCATCGCGGAGGAGGAGTTGCGGAGGCGGCGGAGGCGGGCCATTTGCTTGTCCGAGAGCGTGTGTTAGGTGCGGAGTGGATCCAGGGCAAAAGCCTTCACCGACTTTCATGTTGGTATTAGCGGCGGCGGCGCCTTTTCGGCGTCGTTCTTCCGCTGGGGACACCGCTATGGAACACGTGGCCTTATGCATGGAGTCTTGGGGGGGTGAAAACCCGGTCCCAGTTCTATCGGACCCAGTGGCGGCGGCGCCATTGGTGTCGCGTCCTCCTTGGGCGTCACTCACGGAGACTCATCTTAGCTTGTGGTAGTGGTGGTCTTGTTGGTCGGGTGTAGGGATGAAGGTGTGCGGGGTCCATGTGTTGGCGGCAAGGTGCAGAGGGCCCATGGGTGCTAGTGGCATGGAGTTGGTGTGCTTGGTGGTGGTGATCTCGGTGCCGGTTAGGTGGAGGTGGTGCTTTCAATGTGGTTTCGAATATCCGAGTCCGCGTAAGGCGGTGGATTAGTGGAGTGTGAGGCGGTGGGTGAGGCATACTGAGATCTCTCACCAACAATGGTACTCAATGGTCTCTAAATGGTCTTTTGTACAATGGTACTCCTGTGATCTTTTGTATCACCCATACAATGGTATGGACGAGATCTCTAAATTGATGCCGAGATTTTAGAGTGTAGTTCTTCACTCCAATTTAAACGTTATGGACACACGTCTCCCGCCAACTATTGTGTATTCCTGTGATACAGCGTCACATACTAGTTCTATAGTTTACACACACCGCCGGGGGAAAAAATCAAATGGTTTATGACAACATGGCTAAGCTAGCCGTGCTAGCTGTAGGGGTGGATGACTTGCTATATATATGTGCGTATGTCAGTACTGTCACTACTATTTGTAGAAGAGGAGCGTGTAGAAGAGCTGGTTCCAGGTGTCCGGGAGGCCGGGGAGGCACCAGTGGCTGCAGTCAACGGAGCCGCCGCCGCCGGGGTTGGCACGCTGCGCCGGCGAGAAATCGCCGCTGTACACCGATGGGTGCGCGTCCTTGCGCATCGCCGACAGCGCCGTGATGTCGAGGAGACGGACGGGGCTCTTCATGCCCCGCAGCACGCCCTGGATCACCTGGTCCTGGCCCGAGGCCTGGCCAGTCGAGTTGAGCCCATTCACCGGTGCCGTCTCGCCGTAGCAGTTCTTCGACACCGGGTTGGGCCATTCCTTGGAGCTGATAGAGTGCACATCACAAGGCCGAAGCATATATATAAATATATTATAAAATAAAAAAAAATGAATGGACTGAAAAAAAACACAACACGTGCCTGTATGCGCGTAGGGACGCCGCTAGCGTGGCAGTGCACACAGAGATAGATGGCTCGTTCATGGAGTCACGGGCGAGAATAATACCTGTAGTGTGTGGGCGACATGGACTGGAAGAAGACACGGGTCTTGGCTTGATCGAGGTTGAGGTCCACCCAGTTGGCCCAGGTGGTGAGGCCGCGCTGGAATGCCACCGTGCGGTCCATGTCCTCGTAGTATCGGCCAGACTCGCCCATGTAGTCCCACCTGCATCCACCACGCCACGCACATTTTCAGAGCAAAAATTGGCGAGCTAGCGGCATTGTTAGCTGAATCTACGACTACACAAGCTAGAGGGATTATCGATCAGTCACAGATAGATAGATAGATAGATTTGCAGTGCGTATGTACCCCTGCATCGAGCCGGTGTGCGTCCACCAGTGGCCGGAGTTGAAGGAGAGCACGTCGGCGTCGCGCCACGCCTCGGCGTTCTCGGAGATGTCGTCCAGCATCAGCACTCGCTTCCCCTGGACCACGTCGATGTCCACCAGGTACGGCGCGCGGTAGAAGGACACCGTCACCTGGTACTCCTGCGCATGCTCGAACAACGTAGTTAGATTGTATTGCATTGGGCCATTGGCCTATTAAACTCTGACGAATCATCGCCATGCGCCGCCGGCCGCGTGGTACATGCAGTGCATAGCATACCAGGAACTTGTAGGTGTACAGAGGGTCCGCGGAGACGAGCTGCGCCGGCGACTGTGGCACGGCGGCGTGCAGCAGGCAGACGAGCGACTCCCACTGGTTGCGGCCCAGCGAGTCGCCCACGAACATCACCGTCTTCCCCTTCATCCGCGTCAAAGAAGTCGGCGCCATCGAACCGCGGCAGCTCGCAGCCGGCGGGCTTCCAGACGTACCGGAGGTAGTCGAGTCGGGCGGCCGTAGAGCTGGCAGTTGAACTCCGCGTCGATGAGCGGGCAGCTGTACCCGGTGTACGCCGCCGATGATGAGCCGCCGCCGTCGAGGACCCAGCTGCCACTGAAGACGTCGCAGCCGGCGGCCAGCCCGGGCGTGGCGTCGTGCCGGTGGCGCCGCGCAAGCCCGACGGAGAGCGCCGAGGCTGCCGGGAGAGAGAAGGCGGCGAGGAGCAGGACGACAGCGTAAGACAGCGCAACGTCGGCGAGGGCGGCACTCTTCCTGCAGGACGGCAGCATCATGACAGAAAAAAAGGGAACGGAAGCAGGACGATAGCTTTCTGTTTATGTTGCTGCTCAATTAATCAGTAATCACGAGCCCAGCTGCGATCTTGCTGCGCCTGCCCTGCGCTAATGGTCAGGAGTTGGACTGAATTTGAAGAGGAGGTGTGCATGTGAGGGTAAAGAATTGCCGCTAGACCGACCGGAGTTCACGTGAGCGTGTTCGAGATCAGATCACCTTTGGAGTTTGCGATGGAATCCGTGGATTCACTTGCCTTTGGTCGGTTGCCCTTTGGCGTACGTCGTTGTAGGAACATCCAAAGATTTGCAGCCATGGAACTCGTGCTTTCTTGGAAATGGAATATATACTTTCTCTGCAACTGCATATGTCGTTTTAAAGATTTTTCTTGAAACCGAATGGAAAAAACAGTTTCATGCTATGGGTTTAGCTGCTATCCTTTGGGCTATTTGAAAAAAGCGTAATGCAATTTGTTTTGAGGGCAGGAAATTCCATAACCCTCTTGAAATTATAAGCCATGCATGTGCCCTGATGAAATTTTGGGCAGGGCTCCTCAAAGACGACATCAGGAAGGCTGGACACAAGCTGTTGAAGCGACGTTGCAATTTGCCATCAACATGCTGAGCCAAGGACGCCAAGACCATCCCAGGCTGCTGACGGAGAAGACACAGAGGGACATGATGATATGGAGCAGTGATTGTGTGTTTACTCTTCTGTCGTTGTCTTGTAATGGTTTAAGCTGAAGTGGGAGTTTGTCAAGGTTAGGCTCGGTATTTTGGTTGGGGTTAACGTGTTCCCCAGGTCGAGTCATGTTAGGTGCACAAGCTTTTTTTCTACGATATCGTCTTGTGCTTCTGAACGATCTTAACTGCTGTATTTCCGTTTGTGATAAATGGAAATGGGGAATCCCTAGTTCGAAAAAAAAAAAAGAGTCGGTTTTTAAAAAATGTTTGATCAAAATTTGGTTTGAGATAGAATAAGCATTGCAAATAAAAAAATAAAAAAAGTGTATAGGTAATGCATATGGGTTTCTTATGTTATGTATGTTGTGATATTTATATTGCGATTGTGCTTGGACATGGTTTGCCCTTTGTGAATAAGATGTGCGGATCGGAAGGAGATCAGCTCACCAAAAGCCAACGGAGAATCCCCGCCGCCAAGCACTGCCACACACAGAAAGAGATGCACCGCCGCCACACGCCACCGAATGACCGAAACAAAAGTAGAACCACTGCCGTGCACCGCAAAAGTGCCGCCATATTCCACTTGTGACTTGTTTAACACCAAAGCTAGACACCACCAACTGCATAAAACCCACGCCAAAGGATCGCCACCTCAGATGCCACCTGACCGCTGGCGAGATCAGACAGGCGACGTGAGCAATTTAGAGATTGAAATCAGAGTGATCACAGCCGCGAATGGCAGCGCCATTGGTTGCTCCCACCCGCGTTCAAATCTGGGTGCGACACTTTATCTGGATTTATTTCAGGATTTTCGGCGCAAGCAGAGATTAAGTGGAATGACGCCCCGGGCCGTCGATAGCGGCGCCGTGGTGACTTTAAACTTCAAGATTTGCACGGCTCAGTCGGCCGCGAAGGTGCTCATAGGGGTAGGGCCAAGGTGACGCGTGTGTTCATAAAAAGGAGGTGTGCGTGCGTGTTGAAGGCATTCAAGGCGTTAGACAAAGGTAATCTAAAAAAAAGATACGGAGGCAGAGTCCTACGGAGTCTCAGACTCTCAGGTGGTGTTTGCTTGTTGAATCAGCTCTGTTGCCGTGACAGGATTGGATAAGAAATTCTCTCACCCTCACCAACTCACCAGAAACAGATCACTAACCATTTTTACTCCCTCCTTTTTGACCTAACGAGCCTGAGAGCCCCTGATCGATCACATGTGCAGAATCAGCAACAAGCTCAAGCTAAGCTCGAATGTCTAGTCAAACAAAAGGAACTGCATATGAAACACGGTATGTGAAGCCTGCCAAGCACCTGAAGAAACAACTGCACATGTCTTATTTGGTTGCCCAAAGGCACAAGAGTTCTGGAACGCCCTTCGGATACCCACTCAAGCTGACTGGCCGGTGCAAGCAATCAGAGATCTGCAACCACCAGAGCACATACCGGGCAAGTTCTTCAACACATTCCTACTCCTTTGCTGCTGGCACATTTGGAAAAAGGAGGAACGGCATCGTCTTCGGCTCTGACAGGACATCGCTGATAGCAACCTTGGCAGCCTGCAAATCTGAAGCTTACTTATGGGGTGCTCGACTACCACGTAGTGATAGGGGTTGCGGCTATTTGGTGCTCAATCATAGCAAGCGCAATGTAAAAGTGCCACATGAATGTACTTTGAAACAATGTCTGTAAACTCTCATGGCTATTAGGAGCCAACTATGAATGAAATTCCAGGTGGGATCCTCTCCCCGTCGACTTATCAAAAAAAAAAGGAACTGCATACAGTTAGCAGCCAATGAACAGTATGGCGACACAACCGATAATACTACATATCAGGGTAAAACCATCACCAGAAATTGCTCCAACAGTCATTTTCCTTGTAGCTGGACAGTATGTTAACAGCTCGATAGTACTTAATTTACACCATGGAAAATATACAATCAACGCTTCCGTAACCAGGTTAGGTTAGTTTCAGCTCGCACTCGGACAATGCTAGTGCTAAGGCGATGGCTGAAAGTTTAGCATCCTTCATCCAAAGCTCTAGTGGATCCACCCCTTGGTTCTTATTTGGTCTGAGACTCTAAGCCAGACATTCCTTGGGCAAGCGCCCTTTTTACCCGCTCGTAGCATTTTCCTGAGAACTTGTATTTCAATCCTGAAGCTGTGTTAGGCTGCAAAAATGTAGGGAGCGTTACCATAAGCAACACAAGCAGCTACCCAAGAAATAACCACGAAGTTACTCGAGCTACGTACTGTTATGTTGAAGTGCAATTCTGGTTCCACTGATCTGCACCAGCACTAGAAATGGAGCATAATCAGTAGCAAGTAAGGAAAAATACGTTAACAATTGGCTTAGTAGATAAATATTCTTAATTAATAGTATGTATCTAGAAAATGAGAATGGCTGCAATTTGGAACGGAGCATAAACAAGATGCTGGCTCACCAAGTGAATATAGATAGTAAACCAGATTGCCAACTAGAAGAATGTAGCGTCTATAACTGCAGGTTATGTTTCGGTCAATAATAACTGGTTATCTGTCTATTAGTATCAAATCTACCTAGCATTTGAATATTCTACAATGTTGCCTCTTTGAGTTCAGTCAAGCAAGAACGAACGGAATTCTTATAAGCCAACCCTTCTGACCTCAATAGAAGAAACTGTACCTGACATATGGTTGCTCATGAATGTTCATTGTTAAACCCACTTGAGGATCTGGTGTGCCAGTTGGAGCATCAATGAAACAAATACCCTGTTCGCCTTTTGTTTTCCTGACTTAACAGTACCAACTCTGGCCCCACTGTCAAACCAACTTGAGGGGTCTGGCATACTAGTCAGAGGATCAATTGAAAAATGGCCTCTTCACTGCTGTTATTCTCGATTTCCATCGCTAGATCAGGCTCCACAATCAAATCAACCTGATGGTCTTGGCTCCACTGTCAATGGATCAAATACCTTCTCAACCACCATGTTCTCTGCTAACCCCATTCTCTCTCAGAATTGGACATTGGTGAAACACTTTTATCTTTTGAAATGTTGTATTGCAACATTTAATATCTTCTGACACATGGTAGTTCCCTGGAAACTGAGAATGCTATTCCCTGCCAACTCAAGCCTATCAGAATTTGACATAACTGTGAAACCAAATGAGCATGTCCATGTTTCCAAAAAGTTCAGGAACTGCGGTAATAGAAGTCTTTCCACCCCCAAGTCTAAAAGCAACTGGAAAGGAAAAAAGTGAATTATTCCGCAAACACCATGGAAATGGCAGGAGTATTCGGTGAATCAGGGAAACGTTTTTAAAGAACAAGCTTTTTGTCACAATATTTAAACAAAATACCGTTCCAAATATTTTTAAACAAGCTTTTATTTACAATATTTAAACTAAAATACCATTGCAGACGATTTTAAAAATATATCAAGTACAAACCTTTTTCCAGTTCATTGTTTGTGAAGACGTGACACATTCCTTGGCGGCGGTATGGAGAACTTGTAAATGCGATCAAGGCAGCTCACGGCAAACTTCTGGCCACAAATCCTAATCAGAAGCGAAACAACTGGGCATGTATCAAAATGCTTAATGAAAGGTCAATTACTATGGAAAACCATTGTAAAAGGTTATACCTAAAAGTGCCGACAGATACTAGCTCACCACCTTTCTGGAGAAGAATTGTGTGTAGAATCCCCTAAAATTTAGCCGTCTGAGTTCTGATCTGTGAAGTATAGATACAGAAGTTACTCAGCAGCAGCCTACACTAGATCAACAAATGATGGCCAAAAGAAACATCAAACATATATAAATTTATAATATGAATATAGATGTAGCCAAACAACAGGCATTTCAACAAATTTACAAGTATGTGGATGGTGATAAGGGGACAGAAACATAAAGAGAGAACAACTTTGCTGATGAGCATTGCAAAACTACAGTTAGTGTACCTCTATTTAAGCAATTCAGTATAAAAAACATCTAAACTTTAATAGAAGATGGTCTATGTATCAACTATTTGTAATACAAACAAGCATAAACTATTCTAGAATATTCAGTCTATCTCAGGAGAGTAATTAGTGCAAGAATCATTGAAAGTGAATAACACTAGATGCATGGGAAATGGTCAGAAGCACTTCTTACTCTCTATTGAAGACAATATCCTCAGAAATGTCCTCTGTGTGCGAGGCTCCGATAATAGTAACAAAGCATTCGTGAAGAATATCAACTGCAACACACAACTTGCCATAATGGTCGGCCATTATCTCATCATCATAATCATCATGGCCCTGCTGTTCCCTCTACAAAATCTCAAGATAGTACAGATACACCTTCGACTGGAGTTGGAACTGATTTCCCAATGAGCTCTTGCAAATGTTGAAATACCTGCACAATAGAATGGGATACCAGAATCAATCATTTGGTGTCTGAACGACATCATAATAAGAATGAGTTCAAAATTATATTCTAAAAGTCATTTCACGTAAAAGTAGATTTTATCAACTACTAGCATACATTTGAGCATCCTGCTGCAAAACCAACAACCTTCTGGTCGGCAGATAAGCTGATGGTCACTATTTCTAGTGCAACCGACATGATCTACCAAAAGAAAGTGAAAAAGAAATCAGCAATCACAAAATATAAATCTGAAACAGTTTATACACAAATGTTAAATAAGCATACATTCCCGTTCACACTGATCACAGTACACTATGGTCTTCTCAGTGAATTGGCTGGTATCAGGATCATAATCACTCAAGTTACAAATACTGCATCTGCAGGATGGGCAATACCAGTTTCCTTCCGGAATGGCCTAAAGCAGAATGCAACTGAAATATCTTTCTTAAAGCAAGTGCACATTGGAAGAACTTGTGGAAAAATAAGAACTGAAGAAACAGAGAAATGGTATGACGCACATGTTCTTCATCATGCTCCAAAAAAGAGAAGGAACATTTATCATATGGTCTCACTACCAATGTGATATGGATTGGCATAAGCAAAAATATTCATAAAAAACAACAAAATATAACTAATAACTAATGCCAATGGAAGGCTAAAACTGTAATTTGGCTACTTACTGGAAGATTGCAACAATAGAGGTACCAGCAGATAGAAACTCGAGGCTAAGTAAATAGATTCACTTGAATAAAGAATGGAGTACCTCTAACTCCAAACCGACACAATCATGATGATAAGATGCTGGGCAATTGTCACAAGTAATAAATCCCCACCATCATAGCACACAGAGCATATTGAATCACTTTCCAGATCAAAGAATTTTTTTCCTTCAAGCGCACATGCAGTGGATGTGGATCTCTGGGCTTGTTTCCACCCATGAATTCAACTAAACACTGTGATAGGGACATTCCATCTTAAAAAAAAAACATATGAGCCAAGGTAATGGTGTACTGCTCCCCCGCATGAACCTCAAAATTCTCCACAGTGAATATTTCATCACAACAGATGCATGTTATTCCATCTCTGCAGATGGAACCTTCCTTTATCCCAGGTCCATCATGTTGCTTGTATGTAACCTTATCCTTTGTTCGCACAATATTTTTCTTTAGCAACAAAGACAAAACTGTATTACCACGATGCTCACCTGAAAGGTTCTGTCCTTGTCTTGAATAAAGATATCGTGCAGGGTTCCAAAAAAAATTGAGAAGATGATTTTCTTTTCCTATATTTTTCCATGGTGTGCAGACAAGGTAAACATGTTGCTGCATCTGTCCACCAACAGGAATACCCTGTATTTTACATGAATCCCCTTAGTCCACCACTGAGTGCTACCAACTTTGATGGATGCATAGAATTATCAGCAGAACCATGGTTGGCAATTTCAATGTCTGTGTCATTGTCCTCCTGATATTCTTTTTCCAGGTAACCCTTGCATGCTGCCACTAGAGTTGTAAGACTTGCCATGTGGAGAATCATACCTAAACTCCAGTTTGTTCTAGACACTTGCTTTAACCAAAAAATTCCACCCAGCAGATTTGAGAAACTTCTTAGCATTTGATCTCAACAGTTTCCTCCTCCTGGAACTTTTCTTATCAGCTTCCATATAGTCTATATGTATTTTTCAAGGGCATCAGATTTATCCCTTCTTTTTACGTTTACTCCAGCCTTGCCAAGCCAGTTGACAATGCGAATGAACACCTTTTGGTGCTGCCGATAGTTGTGTCTGTCAGTTATTACTATATCTTGTTTACGCCTCCAACTATCAAGTTGCATATTACCTGAATGATAGAAACATAAGTCTTCCCATCAGGTGACTCATACCGGTGCCTTATAACATTTCTGTGATGACCATTTCCTAAAGCATAATTTCATCTTTCTGAATTTAATACTCCAACCCAATGCCAGTAGATGCTTCTTCAACTTCACACTCAGAGTTCTGTTAATGTACCTCGGTAGAACAGTGAAAGTGCCATCTTGGTAACTAGCAAGAAGAGAAACTATCTGCGGGAAAATTCAGCATTAAGTTGAACCGACTCCCAAGATCCTGATGGATTTGTGATACATTTAGCATCGGACTTGTTCTTTATCAGGCAAGATCCATGCGCGTCGGGTTGTAGCATGCATTCTTGTGCACCACACTAATACTGTCTAGATGCAAATTTTCTGTATGGTCATCTTGGCAATCATTTGTTTCTTTTGCAGCCAAACACGCCTTGCATGCTCCTAGAAAAGATGGGAACCGCTTACCATCAGGTGAGGATAAAAAACTTGTTCTTAGGATGGCCATCCAAAAGGTCCATCCTAATGATGCGAAGGTGTTGCTTTGCCAACTCCATTTTGATAAGAGCATTTTCCTATTACTATTGCGATAGCATGAGATGTATTCTGATAATGCTTGGGATGGATCTAGCTTATCAAGACAGTGGTCTCAATTTTGTCCTTCTGAAAAAGACTGCTTCCACTTGAGATCCATCTAGGGTAGGCTTGCCACATAGAGACTGCAATTCAGCAATGACATCTGCAAGTGATCTCTCCCAAAATTCTTTTGTTCCACACATCCACATTTTGGCATCAGTCTTAAAGAAGGTTTGGATCTTAAGTCAAACCATATCTGCCTGACTGACACAGGTAAAACCATCTCTCTCTTCATGTGACAAAAGCATCTGCAGAAACAACCAGATTCCGTGGTTTCCATTTTCCTGTAACTTCATCAGTCTTGAGTAAGACGTAGCTGATCCACTTGGATAACACATTCATCACCTTCATCAGGGAAAAGGACTCCTTTCCATACAGCCTTCAGCATGATCAGCAATGACACCTTCCCAGTAGGAACCTTCTATGAGTGCATCAACACAGAGTCCATAGCTTGCATGAGATACCTGCAGCCGTTGATGTGGACACACTGGCCTAACATTGCCACGATTGACTTCCTCAAGCATGCTTGACTTGCCATCAATGGCATCTGACACTTGAACATTCTCTCAACAAGGAGCGATCCATTTTCATCAATAAAATCAGTATATCTTATGGTGCGAGAGCATTTTCCCGAACATCAATAACAACAGCCTTATGCCAGGAGCCACATAGCCCTGGCTCACAACTCAACACCTACAGAATAGAAAGATGTCAGTGAGTAACCCGGGCACTTCCATCCCACAGTGAGAGGGCAGACATAGTGACAGTGCAAAAAGGAAACCAGGGGTTGGTATATCCCATAATCATCAGCAAGTCACAAAAACAATGAAACACATTTGGAATTCTGAAGCCAACAAAAGGGGTGTGTTAAAGGGGTAGTAGAACATTAGTGGTTCATTGACAGGTCAAACTAAATCCTGCATGCAACAAATTGGACCATAAAGAATAAACAGCGATATACCACATAATTAACTCCTACCTAACTAATGCAAGGGTGCCCAATTGGCATGCATCAATGGCCAACCGACATCAGCCTCCAATCGAAGAAATATAAATAAACAAAAATTGCACACGATTAGGCACTTTTGTAGATGTCAATAATACTACCGGAACTCACTAAGAGCAGAAGCGAGAAGCCAAGATTCTGAGCTATTGGCACGTGCATAAAAAGGCTCACTGCCGTATCACTGTTGCGAATTGATAGCCGTCTATCTTGTCAGCATTTCCGCATGAGGGAGATAAGGTCCTCTAACCACCCAATACAAAGTCCGCAGAACAACTAAAAAGGAATACATGTAAATATGTAATTGGGCACCCACTTCACCCCAGATTAACAAAAGCATGCTATTCCTAACCAATAATCACCCGGATACCCTCGCGATCATCCCCGGCCGTGGAACGGCCAATGCTTGGTACCAAGATTAACCGAGAATCGCCTGGTCACTAACCTGATCATGGGCGTGGCCTCAACAACAAGCATTGGTAAAATAAGCCCAATGAAATCGAAACCCAGCCACCCAGCCCATCACCCGCGGACCATCGCCCTAAGCCGCAATGCGGTGGACCTCATCGATGGCGCTCACCTCTACGAACTCGCCGAAGAGGGCTTCATCCCGTCGCGTGCCGCGGCGGCGGGGGCGACGACCGCGACGCCGCCGCCGCTTTAGCCGCCCCTCTCGCCATTTGCGGGGCGCGGCTACGGGGATTGGGTGGGTGGGATAGGGTTCAGTGCGAGTCAGTAGCCGAGTGCGGCAGCAGGACCCGGATGCCCCGGGATACGGGGAGAAGAAGCCAGCGGAGGCGGAGGTAGGGGCAAAGAAGGTTTCCTGCTGCGGGGAGGCGGAGTCGTTTCTTATTATGCGCTCATTATGGACTGATTAACGTGGGCGTAAAGTATTCTGATTTAGTAGGTCGATCCGCCTAAATCAAAATCAGTGGCATTTCTTCATTTTCAATGGTGGCTTGGGTAAGTGAGGCGTGTGATTTTTAATAAGTGGAAGCATAATGCGGCGGGAATCACCGATCAGTAGATTGCGTGGTATATTGAAGTGGAAAAAAAAAATTGCTTGTGTTTGTGTCTTGCTAACACGTGGGTACTATAAATGCATGTTTTAATTGTATGTGACAGTGCATCGCTGAGATAAATATCTTATGTTAAGATAAATACAGTAGCTAGTAAGATTTAAAAACTAGTGAGATTTAAAATTTTAAGAGCTATTATAGATAGATAGCAATATGTGTGTTATTTGGCTGTTTTGTTTTTTTGGAGTGATATAAACTGATAGTATGTGGGAACGCACAACTTGTGCGTGGATACTATTACCAGCGCTTTTTGCTTGCGGCACGGCTGCAGCCTTTCAGCGTTGGCCCGCTTTTGCATGGAGAATCAAAGATGCGCAAATTCCAAATTCGAGGAGGAAAATACGTAAAAAAATGCCTGCAAGGCCGCAAGATACCAAGAGCCCAAGATTTTTCTTTGAGCATGCGGAGAGACAACCATTGAGGGTAGTAGATTGGTTTGACCATTATTAGTATTTATTTTGGCCAGTTTGGTCATTATTAGGAGAGTACCAAAAGGTTCAAACCGTTTTGAGCGGCTAGCCTGCATGAGAGAGGTCAAATCAGCCTCGAAGTGGAAGTGGAGTACAACTGTTTTTTTTTTTTGCCACCCCTTTAAAACAATGACTTGCCATGTTTTAGAAAAAAAAAATTGACCACAACAGTTTTTAGCTATCACATCACCTATCACATCAAATGATTTTGACCTTTGGGCATTAAATATAAATAACATAAAAAAACTAATTACACCTTTTTTGGATATATAGGTGTATTAAAACGAATGTACCCCTCCTTGAACAACAAATATATATAACTCTAGGGCGCTTCTAATGGTAGGACGGTCTAGTAGGGCGCTACCCATCGAGTGCAAATCCATGATAGGTTTAAATCCTGGTGCTTTCGCACCTTCTTGGAATTTTCCCGTATTTCATCGGGCGCAGCGGTGTTTACGCTCGCGGACGACGAGGCCAATATCAATGGTGACTTTGAAATCTCCAGATTTGTCGGGTGCTCACTTCGAGGTGCTCATGCGTAGTGGCTCAAGGCATCAGATTCGTGATGAGTGTGTGTGCTGCTGTAGTTCGCATGCTACTGCATCGCCAGAATTTAAAAAAACGATGCATACCCCGCCCAAAAACAACCGTATCTCCTAAAAACAAACTGCATCAGGAGATTCCCTCTTTATCAGTATGTTATTTGAGCTTATCCTAAATCTAACCTTGCACTCTTTAATAGTATTGTTATTCTATCCTAAATCTAACCGTGTAATTTTTGCTTTTACGTTAAAACAAAACCATATTGCACACACCTTACCTTTTGGCTTGCTTCCCAACTCCATCCCCTCGCTTGTCGAAAAAAAATCCATCTCCTTTTCCAATATATATTGAGTTAAACTTTCATGGTCACGATCATCGTATCCACCTTCTACTAACCTTCACCAACTCCTTCATGGGCTTTTCACTAATCATATCCATTCCAAACATTAGTCCACTAACTATCACTTTATTACTAAAAAACTATTATCAATGGTTTTCAACGCCGTCATACTTCAGCCTGCCTTATTTATTTCATCACGTACGCTACATCTCACCCAACCCAACCGTTGCAAACTATACCCACTTGTGGAAAATGAAGGCAACAACAAAATCTTTGGGAGCCATCTTCAAAGCGCCCATTCCCCAACACAGAGAGAGGCGCATACGCATTACCCTTTGATAATCGATTGCTGTTTTTCTCTACTGCATGGCCTTCAATGTACTTGGGGAAGGGAAATCCGGGTAATAATGGTAGATATCCTTTATTTTAATAGAGTGGTTTTACCTAGAATAAGGTTGAATTTTTACTACTGGAGATAATAAATAGAACTTTTTTGTCCCTTGCAAAAGTTTATGCATTTCATTGCATGTGTTCATGGTGAGCGCAGTCCAGAGGTGTTCCGGGAGGTATAATTGCCAACTTATCGCTGATTTTCCCTCATGATACAACAATGTATGCAATTTGGCTAACAAGAAAAATTTTTGATAAACAAAAAAACATGGTTGGGTTTGATCCAACCTTTAAAAAAGCTGGTATTTTGTGACATCCTTACCTAGAAAACGTGAGCCTTTTAGTCCAATGGATGGCTTTTCATAAGACATAAAATTCGTGTTTTCAAGAACTACTACCCTTTTTGTCGATGGCCTATTTATGGTTTTACCGATGAACAATTTTAACGTGGTTTACAATAATTGGTCGATATCTCGATAGATAAGCCTGATATTTCTTTCATTATTATCGAAAAAAAAAAGCGTATGGAGAAAGTCTTTGAATGTATGTCTATGGGTTGGGTTTGATCCCACCTTCTTCTTTGGTGCTATTTTGTTTGCCCTACCACCTCCGAGTGAGTTAGGACTATTGGTGGAATCAAAAAGCGCTAATTCATCATGTTTAAAACATTTGTCGAATTAATTCTTCTTCCCAATGAAATCACATGTCGATACCTTGATATGCGACCATGACTAAAATCGGAAAAATGTGAAGAGCTATTTATTGTTCAGAAGGCTACACGTCACTTCAATCAGCAGGGACGGGTTCAACCGGGAGGAACTATGATCTCAAAAATACTTTGATTGTCCTTCCACCGGAGGAGGGTCTTTGTAAGATTTTGATGTCAACATTAAAAAGTTATATTTTTATATTTCCGGTTTCTATCTAACTACTAAAAAGAAAAGAAACGAAGACAAGACAGAGATAGGAAGGGCCTTCGAAACCAAACATACAGTACGGGAGTCTGTTCGCAATTCGCATCGCATCTTTTGGTCCTTTCCCCAACTACTCATGGGCCTACCGAGTAAATCCAGAGCTGGCCCATGTGTGATACACCAGATCAGCAACACGTCACACACGACGTGACTTTCAGTCCTCACGGCTTCACCCGTTTTTTTGCCCCCGATTCGGATCCCAGCATCCAAAAACCAATCCGTACTGAGACCAGGGTCCGCGGCTCGGCCTCGCTTCATATGGCGAGCCGACGCCGACGCGCGCGACTTTAGCGCCGCTGCTCTCTGGAGTGAACCTGCTCTGTCCAGATCCTGCAGCCGTCCCGCGGAGTTCCGGGCGACCGCTACGTGATCCGCTTCGCTGACGGCGCTGCCGCCTTCGCCGTCGCTCGCCCGGAGTGCTTCCCATTGCCCCTCTCCCCAGGTCGCGTGTAGTGACGCTAAGGGTTGTGGCGTGCTTCCGGATTTGTGTTGTTTTTTGGTTGATGTTATGGTTCGTCAATCGCCGCGGTGTTCTGGACGCGTGGTTTTACCTTCGTCTTATCACGGGCAGAGGAAGCTGCAGCTGGGACTGGGAGCGACTGCAAGGTTTCCAAAATATACGGGGTGGTCGGTATCATAAGATTGCTAGCCGGTGAGTCACCTAATTTGACGATTTACGAACTACAGTACTTCGTATCTTCTTTTTGCCTGCGTTTCTCGCTGTAATATCATCAAATGTGCCTTTTGGGACGCATTATTGCCATTTGATCCTATTACGAACCCTCCTGAGCCCGTTTAGAGTGTTTACAAGTATGTAAGTAATCAGTTAATTCAGGAGAAAATAATGTTCCAGAGTGTTGGCCACCGAAAGTCTACGTGCCTATTCTTTGTGCATTGACTGTTATTCATGTGTTTTGTTCATTGTTCACACGAGTTCGAGAAGAACCAATAGAATCACTAAGTGGCATCAATCTTCGATTGACAAGTGTGGTTCTTTCTCCTCCAGAGTGTTGGTCTGGAAGCCTTGTCCCCTTTCAGATTGATGCCACTCTCCCACGACTGGTGGGCTCAAAATGGAAGAGTTGGATGGGCAGGTCCTGGAGAGGTTTGAATTTGGTCATCATCTTGGGGTTCATCTGGACTCATCACAATCATTGTGTCCTTAACGGCATTTTCCCCGCCTGCCTAGTGAGGTTCTCTTTTGCTTATAAGATATGAGATTTTGGAGTTTTGGCTGCATCTTATCCTTTGCCATTGTGCAGTTGTCTTCTTTTAATATAATCAGGCCAGCTCGTATGTGTTCGAAAAAAAAAAAATGAGCCAAATGAACAACAGTCCATTGATTTGTTTACGCCAACCAACCAAACAAAAACACACACAGAGATGTGCAAGGTCAGATAAAAATTCATCCACTTAACCATTTTCACACCAAAGTAATGTCTTGCTGCCATCACCTAAATAGCAGTGACCGGTGATGGAGAAATACTGTCTGCCATCAGTATATAGACTTCCATTTTTATACATTTCCTCACATTTCAGTGTTCCTAATTAGGACATGGCTATTTTGGATCTATGAACTACGCGTAAGCGTGTTGCTGACTTGCTGTTCTTTGCAGCCAGACGACATTAAACTTATTGATAATGTGTTTTAGTCGATTTTGCACCTGCTGCAGAGTGTAATGTCAACACATTTTAATGGTAAACTGAACATGTAATTTCAGCAGTCAATGAATAGAAAAATCTTAAAGTGTGCTCCACTGCTATGCAACCAAAAAATACTAGGAGGCAAAAACTGATTGACGATTTTGGTCCCTGGATGTGTTTTTGGTTAGTTTGTCATTTCACTGTGTAGAGAGTACTTGTGTAAAATGGTTAACACTGAATCTGATTCCTCTAGCACAAGTAGTTGTGATGTGCTGATATGTAAGGTATAGTTGCGATTCAAAGGAAAGTTCCATTAAGGTCATAGTGTTTCCGCACTTAGGATTCCATTTTGGCAATAAAGTGGTGGGAAGTATATTCCCATGCTACAAATTTGTCTGGTATGAACTGTTGTGCTATCCTTGTCATATTGTCGCACTGTGTGTCCATTTATAGTTTATTATGGAAATTCTTATTTGAACGTGGTTATATAAGCTATGAAGCAATGGCGGCCAGCAGCAGAAGCTGGAAACAAGCTGTGATCAACTAAAATGGAAACGTCCAAATTAAAACCATGACCATTTCTGTGGATTAAACTGTATAATATGTTTGCATGTGTATAAAATAATCCATTCGTTATAGAATTTGACGTCCTTAAGCTGCTCAGAACCATGAAATAACTAAACTTGTATCTTGTGTCTTAATTATGTTTCAAGCTAATTTATCGTCAATATGGAATTTAAAATGTTCCTTTTATGGTATGGATCTCTTTTTCATAAAAAAATCCTTTTGTTTTCATCAGGAAGCTAGTACTCAAGTATCACTGAAAGATGTTGGCTCTTATCAGGTTCCCCTGTGTACCCATGTAAACTCAATGAAAATTTATGCTGCAACGAGGCTTTTAAAGTACTTTAACTTCCACAGGAAGTATATGTATACATTATCACATAGTTTCTGCAATTTCAGCCAGATTGCTTGGTCAAATAAACTGATTGCATTTTCTGGTCCTTGGTCGTGCTGCATTTAAGTTTTTCTACCCTATCTGCTTGCAGAAAAGGGATGCGAGGCATACTTCATGTCCTCCTGAGAATTGCAGAAACTACTTGTGGATTTGTAATTATTCATACGACAGGGATTTGACACTAAAAGTAAAGTGGGTTTTGTCAATGCATGTACCTGAATAAGGCAACTGAAAGACATATACTGATATTTAAAAAAGGCTAACAACCTTTATGATTGTGCACATCCCTAAGACATATTTTTTCCTGAACAACAGGGGGTGATCTCATTAAGTAGAGAAAAGAACAAAGGAGGAAGTGCAGAGTGTTACCCTAGGCCTAGTACACAACAACGCCACGTGCTGGAAGGAAACATAACCAAAATGCCCATTAAGAGTCTAAGCAGCCATGGAAACACCCTACCCATATGCAGTGGCACTGTGGCCCATGTGAGACCCAATTACCTACCTTGGGCCAGACCTTAGACCGTGCTTGGCATGTGATAGACACAGCTGGAAATTCCCTCCTCCATGGGGAGCCAAAACCCATTAGAGTTACATACATGCTTGTTCATCAAAGAGCACAACCTGACTGACATCTAAAAGAAACCTTCTACCTGGCTGCCACCTCAAACTGGGCTAGCCCCCTGGGTGCCAGCAATGCACCTCCTCAAGGATATATTTCTAACCACAAGTTGTATGTTGGGAACAACCCATTTAACACACAAACTGGGCTAGCCCCTGGGTGCCACGCTTGAAGCCCTCAGGGAAGAAAAAGCAATGATTTGTATCCAGCATTTCAAAGAATCTCTGTCGTTTGGGAAAGAGGGGAGGTTCTGTAATCTGTAGCAGCTAAACAGAAGGAACCATACCATTCTACAAAAACACATCCAGAAATGATATACATGAATCGGTATCGCCTTCCTGTACCCAGAAAAGACAGTGCTCCAGATGAGGTAACCCCTTTGGGCCAATCTGTCCACCATCCAACATCTCTCATGTCATGTGCCCACCAACCAGACGGCACTTCTGAATCTGTGGCCAGGTCTTCCAAATTAGACCTCTAGGTTCAAAGGAGAATGATCCAACAAACAATGTTCTGTAGGCTGATTTGACGTTGTATACTATCGGCTTAGTAAACCGCCAAGGATTACCGCCTGGTGTATCAAGCTGAA
>JADLZK010012512.1:0-39976 GCA_015847255.1 Hyparrhenia diplandra
TGGCGGTACCCGCTGTCGCGTTGTTGATGAAGGCGCCTCTTCACGTCTCGTGACGCTTATCTGAAAGTGGCCAACCTCACCACACGCCCTCACGTGTCATGTGAGCGCCTCTGTGGCGTGAGGACCGGGCGCGCCGTAGGTAGCTATCTCGGCAGGTCAAGCGCTTCCTCCAAAATTCTCTAGCAAAGAAAGTTCGAGTTTTACGCGCAAGCATATCCGCCTCTCACGGTATGCACATGCTCTTTTGTGTTTTGGGCGTGGCTCTGTGCCTTCGCCTCCGACTGCCACCATTTTATCAATCGTGGTCGCTGCAATCTCAAGTGTTGAATTTGGCTATCTTTTCACACATATACTTCCAACATAGGCAAGATAACCCTTGTCATGAGGTGAAGAAGTCTCTGTCTTTGGTTCAAACCGTAAATATATGTTTGACAAGTGATCCGAAATTTAACCTAAATTTGCGCACTATTCTCTTACATAACACAACATGGTCATACCTTTTGTGGAAATTGTCGGCTAAATGGGGAGAGATTAGTGCATGAAAGGTTTTGGAAAATTAAAAAATTCACATGTTTTTTGAAAACCTTTCATGTGGTTTATGAGGTTACAAGTGGTTCACAAGTAAGGGGGCAAGCTCAAAGAACAATTTGTTACATTTGATTGTGCACTAACATATGACTTGCTCATTGCACATGTATTTAAATTCCATATATACATGCTTGTGTGGTGTATGTGCTAGTCTCATGATTCACAAATTGTTTTACAAGTGGTTGAATAACTAGCATGCATAGCATGCTAGCTAGATTTTCTATATTCGGCTCTTAATTCAAATACCTTTGCTTATAATGTGATCTCGCGTGGTACTTTAAGTTTTTGATGAAAATCTAGCTACCTTTGATGCTTTTATGGTGAAAAATGGTAACTCAGATTTATTATCCTTCAAAAGGTCCATTTCTTTCACCTTAAGCATCATTTTGTAACATAAACTCACCCTCAATTTCAATATTCATACATGTATGCAATGCTTGATTTCAAATAGGTGGCATACATGTAGAACTTTCATGCTACCAAAAGCGAACTATGATGATTGTCCAATCCTATGATTGTAAGCAAAATGCTTGGACAACCATGATGTTCAAAAAACATTAATCATAAAAAACCACATGCGAGGGTTGTCGCAAGTACCAAAAGGGGAGATTGAAGATCTCTAGTTTTGCAGTTTTGAATGGTGGTGACACCTAGGGTATCTCTCGATGCCTATGTTTATGGAGGTGAAAGATTGAGGTCGCGGCGAAGAGCAAGGTGGAGCCGCGGTGATCATGGAGGATGGATGGTGATCCAAAAGATGATCAAGTGTCCAGCGGAGAATTTGGAGCTCAAATGAGCTGAGCAAGGAAGGTATAACCATAGGGCTTTGATTTCACACTCCAAGACACCATAGAGGGTGTAGTGATTATAGGATCGATAAGTAGTAGTGATTATAGGAATGCGATAAATTAAGTACACTATTAAGAGAAACTTATCGTACATATCGTCCTCATGTGCCTTTAGGTTTCAAAAGAATTCATGTATGCATGCATTCTAACCCAAAGAGCTAACTCCGCACTTGAGCGAAAATATGGGCCAAAAATGCTAACATACATGGTGTACAGTGCCTCTTCCGCGTGTGCGGCAACAAGAATCAAGTGAGCGGAAGCTGCGCTTTGGAGCAAAGACGGTTAAGAGCAAGACACAACGACGTGCGGGATTTCGCGGCTACCGAGGCTGCGGACTCTCATTGGCCAGGGCGGTGTTGATCGTCACCAACGCGACATATAACTGTCAACATTCCACCCAATAGAAAGTGTGGGTGAAACTACCAGCTTACTACACACATATACATTTGTTATTGACATAATTCCACTTGTAGTGCCAAAATAATAGTACTTTTGCAAAGATTTATAAGTCATACAAGGCGGAAATCCGACCAAAAGAGCGCAACCCGCGAAAGCGTACTTTAGAAGATTACAAGCCCGAGGAAGGTAAAATGGGCCAAAAACGCTAGAGTTAGGCCGAAGCCAGCACCGGGCCAGCGAGACTTTTGAGGCTCCAACAGCGCCACTCGCCGAAGCCCGAATTTTGCTCGGCTGAGTGCGCTTGCGCAAGACTCTGTTAGCGTGTCGCGCTCGAGGCGGTTTCGTGCCCGCCCTCGAGGCGGTGCGTACCTCTCCATGGCAGGGCTGCCGACGCTGGCGGCCGTTTTAGCAAAGTATAGGCCGAGTGTACCAAAGAGCGGTGGCTCACTTCCATACTGGGAGGGACGTTTTCCCACGAGCTCTCCTCTACCTATAAAGTGAGGCCCTCTCTCCCCTCATTGTAGACACACACTCACACAAGAGCCTCTCACTTCCCTCTTCTACTTCTTCTTCTTTCTCTATATAGATTTAGTATAGTAGAATAATAATAAGGAGGAAAGGCCTTGAGCTTACTGCTGGAGAGCTTGGACATCTTCTGGCCATCTGCATTATGATCATGGAGGATGGATCGAGGTGGTCCAAAAGATGATCAAGCATGCAACTCGGTGGAGTTCGGAGATCAAAGGTCCCAAGGCAAAGGTATAACCATAGGGCTTTTGATTTCACACCCAAGACACCATAGAGGGTGTGGGTGGTTATAGGATCGATAAGCCGTACTATAAAGGGAAAACTTTCGCATACATATCGATCCTCACGTGCCTTTAGGTTCAAGTCTCATATGCATGCATTCTAACCTAAAGTGCTAACTCCGTCCTTGTCGAAAATGGTTTTGAAAATGCTAACACATGGTGTCGAGGTGTTCTTCGGCGTGCGGCAACAAGAAACAAGTGACGGAAGTCGGTTTTGGAGCAAAGGCGAAGGAACGGCGATGAAACGACGGATTTTCGCAGCTCGGCGTGGCCGGGCGCACCGACCGGCGGAAGCGCGGCCGGACGCCATAGTTTGACCGGGCCGCTCCGGTGGGTGCGCCCAGCGAGCATGTTTTCGGGGCTCGGGCATCGGCGGTGGCGGGACGCCGCCGGCCGGAAGCATCCGGTCTTGGCCGGACGCATCGATCGGATCTTGCGACCCGGACGCATCGCGAGCGCGGGTGTCGCGGGTCGGTTTTAGGCTTGTCGGTTGTGGCCGGACCCACCGGCCGGACTCACCGGGTGAGTTCGGTCGATCTTGTCCGTCGTCCGCCGCCGAAAGTGTGTTTTCACCCTTTCCACCACATTTCGTGGTGTGGCCTATATATACTCCCATGGCTGCCTCTTGCTCTCTGGCTCTTGGACATTTGAATCATTCCAAACACCTTTGAGCAAGCAAGCAAGCCTCCCTCCTCTCTCATTCTTGATTTGAGCTTCATTCTTGAGAGAAGAGTTGATCCTAGTGCATTGCATCGAGTTCTTGCATCTAGAGGCACTTGGGGATCGTTGTGAGACGGTGGATTTCCGTTTCTCTTGGAGGCACCGCTCCTAGCCGGCTTGGTGGATTGGTGGAGGCGTTGGCAAGAGAAGGTGATTGTTCTTGGCCACCTCCGGTTGATTTGTGAGAGGATTACGCACTCCTCGTCGGGAAGACAAAGTGTAAGGAATACATTGCTCGTGCTTTGGGTACCACACTTGTTGAGTGGTGTGTTGAGGCTAGCAAGGGCACCGCCTAGCTCAAACACCATCCTTGTGTTGGTCGGCACAACCGGAGACTAGCTTGTCGGTGTACAAGTGAACTCCGGGTGAACAAATCGACTTGTTCATTGTCTTCGTGTGTGGATCATCACCATCGAGTGGTTGATTGTTCATCTACATCCCGGTGATTGGTTCGTAGCCTCTACAAGTCGGTATAACAAGTTTCTCACACTTGCATTACTTTCCTAGTTTACCTGGTGTAGAGAGCTAGCACTTGCTTGTGTAGGTTGTTCTTGCTAGCATAAGGACCATATTAGGTTTGCTCATTAGCTAGAGTAGTGGCATAGACTTTGTGTGGACTAGAGATCATAGAATTATTTAGTCTTGTCACTAGAAGGCTTGCAAGACCACTAGAGCTAGTGCAAACCGCTTTTCGCCGTGTTTTATACTAATCGGGTTTGTTTAGTTGAGCTTGTAGAAAATTTTTATAGGCTATTCACCCCCTCTAGCCATCTAGGACCTTCTGATCGTTCCACGACCACGGCGTCAAGGCAACGGTAGCGCTAACTAGTTCGCCTCGAAGCTCACGGAGCAAGGCAACGACGGCGGCGGGCTCGCGGTGGCGATCCGAACGGCGGCGAGGAAGAAACGGGCGGCGGGGCGACCGGCGATGAGAGACTGTCGGTCTAGGCTCAAATGAAGCGTGGGCGAGTTCGCGGTGCCTGGCGGCAAAGCGGCTTGGTGAGAGATGGCGCGACGGCGCCCGAACGACGGCGCGCGGGCGGAGGAGATTCGGCGGATTTGGAAAAGAAAACGGCCGGTGGCGGCGGCCTATTTATAGGAGGAGGGGTCGGACGGTGTGGCGCTGAGGTCGCGAAGCTCCTCGGCCGGTCGTTTTTCGCGCGGGACCGGGCGGTGGGCGGCGAGCCTTGGCCTTGGCGGCGGTGGCGGCGGACCATATAGCCGCCATTGTAGCATCCAAACCCTAACTCGGTTTTTGTCAAATTACTCTCAAAATTTGAACTGAACTCAAAATTTCCAAAAACAAAGTGCGCTTAAAATTTCAAGATCTACAAATTTCATAATTGAGACATTTTCAAATTCGGCCTCGAAATTGGACTTTTGAAATGGGGTCAAAAAGTAAGAAATTTGAATTCAAAATTACTTTTAAAATTATATAGAAACTTGAAAAACTTTGTACATATCTTTTGTTGATCTCAACAAGATCTACAAACTAGCTTTTGGAAGTTTTGTCAAATTTTGCTTAGATTTTGAAATAAAGAAAAGGGGGTAAATAGGGTTTTGTCGAATTCAAAATTTCTTTAAATTTTTGAACTAAACTTTGAAAACTCAAAATACCCAAAATGTTCAACTTTAAAAACTCTACCATTTCACTTTTGTGACCACCCTCAAATTCTTGATAAATTTTGAATAAAAGAAAAGGGGACAAACTAGGGTTTCAAATCGGGGGTTTCCGACAAGGGGGTAACTTAGGAATCTCGATTCTTTCCGCGTCTTTTTCGACCCGACAACGTAACCAAACATAAAATAAACTTATTTTAGTTCAATGCAACACATGGTGGGCTAAACATGCATGCTTTTCAATGATCATGATGACATGTCATATTTTAGTAATAGTAACACTAGGGGTGTTACATGGTATCGGTTCCAGCGGGGATCGGCGGTGGCGGCGGGCGGCGCGGCGGCGGCGGCGGGCGGCGGCCACCTCCACCAGCGGTGGCGTCGAGCACGTTTCCGGCAGTGGCGGCATCGAGCACGGCGTCCACCAACTCCCGGCCTCTCCATCCTACTCTCTCGGGCCTCGGGTGGCCTACTATCCAATTGGGCCCGTGCTATTTGGGCCGGCCGCACGAAAAGTAGGCCACGTGCCGTGCACGGGCGACCCCAAGGCACGTGAGTACGCTTTGGCGCGACCCGGTGGCCCGTGGGCCAAAACGGCCCGTGCGGCCGGGCCGTGCCCGGCCCGCCCGGGCGGCCAAGGTACGGTATACTTCACACAAACTCGGGCGCTGACGGCGTCTCCATTGAATATAATCCTGTACGTTGATCGCCCATCCGACGGTTGGGGAACGTCGTCCAATTTGGAGTCGTTAGAGCATCGATTAGCCAACCAGACTAGTCAAATTTGATGATTTAACTACTCTCTAAAATTGACAAAAAATACTAGAGTATTCCAACAAACTCGTAAAAGATAGTAGTGAGGTAGGTTATCTAAAAGCAGAGAGTGAATAAGGTAGGGGTGGAAAGCTAGCCATTTTAGATTAGATAGTCATATGGAGAGTACATTTGCATTTTAGTTAGATAGCCATTTTAGCTAAATTTAACTTTAGAAAGTTATTTGGCTTAGACTATCTCGAGGAAGGCAACCCAAATGCAACCGTGTTTTTTTTCTTAAAAAAAATATATTACAACCACTACATTGACCGATGCATATACTTTTTCTTTATATTACATAACACTTCAAACTCACATAAACTCGAGCACAAGGTACGCACACCAAAGTTTGTCAACCTAGTCAACTCGTCAAAATATAAAAGTGTTATACACGTCCTTCAGCTATCTGTTAGAACACCGCTTAGTCACCATGGGCACTTTCTAAGCGAAAGCCAATCGTCAAACGAACCGAACCAAAATTGACCACGAAATGTCGGTTTTTCAATTTTTGGTTGATGTCGGTTTCGATTTGGAAAGTTCGGTGTTCGGCCGAACCGAACAACAAGGCAATCCAACGATTTGCGATTCCGCCCAAGCCCCCACAGGATGCCCACCACCGGTCCACCCCGACACCCATCCCCATCGCACCCACCCCGGTCCCTACCGCCATCCGTTGCTCATTCGCTCGCATCGGTGCATCGCACCCTAACCCTATAACCCTAGCGTAGGGCGATGCGCCGGTGGCGGCCGGGCGCAACCTTCGAGGCGGCTAGTTTCGGCACTGCGCAGTGGCGTGCGGCGGTGAAGAGCACGCCGCAGCGCATGGCGGCGCGAGCACCCAAGAACGCGGCGCGGCCTTTTTTTGGCGTGGCATCGCGCGGCGTGGCTCGGCGCAACGCAGCGACCAAGCTTGGTAGGCGCGGTGGCATCTGCCGGCGCCGGCAAGGGCAAGCGGGAGTGGTGCGCGAGGCCATGAGCGGGGCGACAATTGAGAATGTTGGAGCGCTTCTATGTTCATCAATTTTTCGGTTGAAAACCGCCAAAAAAGCGAAACCAATGTGGGTGGTTTTGTTTTTCGAAGAACTGATCGAAAGTGTTGTTTTTAGAAACTGAACTTTTCAAAACCGAATAAACCAAATCGAACCGTCGGTTAAAAACCGAATGCCTAAAGTCGACCTCTTCGTCTTTGAAAGCAGACGCCACGCTTGATTAATCTCAGATAACTCAATTGTTGGCCATCATCTCCCACCACAGGCGATCGTCAAAGTCGTGGTCCACTTCCAACGAGATACAAGACCGTCGAATTGTCACGCCAACTTTTTCATTCGCGACGCCTTTCTCCATCGTTAACACGCAATCTTGAGTCCTCAACTAGGTCTATAAGCCGTCGCTACAACATTGGCCACCGCAAAGCACGTCTTCCAAAATGACGCCTCTAAGGAGGAAAGCGACACCACTTTTTTGGTAGCAAAAATCAAGCTCCAATGGAAGAGGAAAACAGAAGACCTATTTTGCATCCATCGTGGCCCCAAATGTGGATCGTCCTCTCTCCTCGACTCATATCTACGGTGGGTCGCTACCGCTCTTCCACCTTCTCGCGCGATCGCCTTAGCCTCCTTGTCGTCCCTCGCCTTCTTGCGATCGTCCACAAGGAGGTAGTCATTAGAGAACTTGATGCGCAGCGTGTCGGGACGTCGTGCGGTGGAGCACGTATTGTGGCAATAATTAAGAAGACGTTCTCTTGGCATTGGCAAGGAGAAACAACCTAGACGAGAATCATGATAATTAAGCTTGCACAGCGGGATTCGAATTAGGCAAAATGTGCATTAGGGAGAGAAGGATTAGACGCTGCGGTGATGTGATTAACCAACAATATAAAATAATTTCAAAAACTTTGTGTTTCTATTATAGAAAAATTAACCAACAAGTACACGGTTTGTTACTTGCGTGAGAAGACATCGTTTTAAGAACTTAGAACAAATTAACCAACATGAACAATATGAAAAACTTTTTTTGTTTGTGTAGCAAAGTAATAGTTTTCTTTAGTAACTACGAAGAACATGCCAAAATTTGGGAACAGTTGGACTCGAATTGACAAGGTTTTGAGGTTAATTTTGAATCATCTTTACATCTTTGACATTGTTGTTTTGAGGGTTGTTTATCTCACCTCCCTCTCAACTCTCGTCCGCAAACACACCTCCTCACCCCCCAAAGTCACCGCTATTTTTTAGATAATGGATAATACAATCCGCCTCTACATCCGAGATGTACACGACCAATTATTACAAATGTCGAAAAGCCAAAAAACCTCAATGTCTTGAACAACGACATGGAAATTATAACAAACGGAAAAAGATGTCTCCACCCTCTATTAGAAATTTCTAAAGCAACCATCTCTAAACGCTTGCTCAAAACACGAGGGCTTCCTTTGTTTTGCTTTCGGCACTGTTTAATTTGGGCCCGAGAACGTAGCCAATAAGCTCCCCGAAGATAACCCGCATAATAGAGTTAGATTTCACTTTTTTTAAAAATTATGTCATTACGACATCTCAGATTGCCCGAAAAAGAAGCGACCACCCCAACCAAAAAGGAGATTTAGCCACGCTTATGCCGATTCTTGAGCCAAGTACCAAACATATGGTTGAAGACACAGGTTGTGTTAGATTAGTAGCATAGAAAATGAGCCTCCAAATCATCTTGGCAAAAGGGAAGTCAAAAAGAGATGTTGAATCGTCTCATTCGAATTACAGCGTTCACATTTCGACTTCCCTTTTAGTTTTTCCTAGCTAGATTGTCTTTTGTCAAAATGACACCTTTTTGAAAAAAACCGGAGGAAGATTTTTATTTTTAGAGGTATTTTCCATTTCCGGATCCTCCTATCTTTGGAATGGTGGATTTGTATCTATAGCATCAAGATACATGGATCGGACGGAGAAAACTCCGGACTTGGTTAAAAGCCATTTAAAGTAGTCCTTTCCATCCACCGAGTCACATTAGAGGTGCATTGCTACAAAACTAAGCCAATCCAACAGGTTATTATCCACCAAGGCTCTCCTAAAAAAGAAACATTGAGGGACTTGAGGACATAACTTTGGAAAGCTGTTGAATGGCGATCCTAGCTATATTGTATAAGCTCGGGTATCTAAGTTTGAGAGGCTTATCACCTAACCAAGTATCATCCCGAACCTTGTTATGGTTCCATCTTTTATCATAAAAACAGCCTTTAGCAAGCACCTCATCTTTGATATGCATGAGGCCTCTCAAAAATGAGAGTCGTTTGGTTTGGGTGATACTTGGGTTAGAGACTTGGAATGTAAATATTTATTCTTAAGCAAAGATTGCAGGTGCCATCGTATTTATAAGATTAACAATCCATTTGGCTAATAAACATTTATTTTGAATATGCAAATCAAGAATTCCAAGACCACCTTGATCCTTGGGGGCGGCATAAAATATCCCATTTAGCAAGTCTATATTTATGTCTACCGTAGAACCTTGCGGAAGAATCTTGATCTAAATTTGTCAAGATTCTTGAGGACTCCCTTTGGAATCTCAAAAAGGACATCATGAACATTGGGAGGCGCTTAAGACTCGAATTAAGTAATACAAGTCTTCCCCATAGGATAGGTACTTAGCTTTCCACCAAGAAAGTTTTTTTGTTCAAAAGCGCTCCTCCACTTTGCTCCATTGAATTTAGAAGTTGTCTATGGTGCATTGGGATACCTAAATATCTAAAAGGATAGGCCCAGGCCTTGCACCCAAAGAGTGTTGTATAATAATTTTCCATCTCTTTGGCGAGCACCATAACAGAAGATTTCGCTTTTTGTGGAAATTGATCTTGAGACCCGAGAGTTGTTCAAAAACACAAAGCAAAAGTTTCAAATTTTTGCTTGTTCGGGGTCATGATCTAAAAAGATGATGGTATCATCCGCATATTGTAAAATAGATAAGCCATCATCAATTAGGTGTGGGATAACCCCTCTTATTTGACCATCGGCTTTTGCTCTATTAATAAGAAGAGCTAGCATATCGCAACGATATTAAACAAGATAGGCGACAAAAGGATCACCACGCCTAAGGCCCCGTTTGGTCCGAAAAGTAGGGGCCAATGTCGTCATTTACTTTTACCCCTACACTCCCACCGTGACCATGTTTTGGACCCATCTACACCATTTGGAGGAGAACCCCTTCATGCGTAGTGTTTGCTGTAGGAAGGACCATTTAACTTTGTCATAGGCCTTTTCAAAATCAATTTTGAAATGACTCCATTCCTTTTTTGGTATGTAATTCATGGATAGTTTCGTGTAGAATAACAACTCCTTCCATGATATTCCTACTGGCATGAAAGCAGTTTGAGTCGGACTCACAACTTGTCTTAGCTACTTTGTTCGATCTATTAGTTCCCACTTTCATGAAAATTTTGAAACTAACATTAAGGACACAAATTGGTCTATATTCTTTGAATAGTAGTAGCATTTCGAGTTTTAGGGATAAGAGAGATAATTCTGAAATTGAGACTAAAAAGGTCTAGATTCTCATTGTAAAAATCATAGAACATAGACAGAAGATCATCCTTGATAAGCTCCCAAAAAAACGATAGAATTCGCGGGGAAAACCATCGAGTCCTGGAGCTTTATTGTGTTCCATTTGGAATATGGCTTCCCTCACTTGAATGAGTGAACTCGGCCGATGAGGATATCATTCTCCTGGGGTAACTTGTGGAATATGTGTAATATGATTTTCCAACAAAGCCACCTCGGTCTGCATTGTGTGGACCAAAAAGATTTTTGTAATAATTTGTAATGTGACTCTTGAGACGGTCATCACCAATCACAACACCTTGATCATTTTCAAGTCTATAAATATGTTATTTTCGATGCTTCCCATTAGCCACTAAGTGAAAGAACCTAGTGTTAGCATCACCCTCTAATAAGGACTTAACTTTGGCTCTCTCGTACCACTTTAGTTCCTCTTCTCTCAAAAGAGAAACTAAGCGTTCTTTTAAGTAATGTTTAAAATTGATCTCTTGATCGAAAGACAAGCGATCTCAGATTTTTTATCTAGCTCCGTAAAAAGAGTTAGAAGAGTTTTCTTCTCTTTCTTATAAGTTCTGCGGTATTTCTTTGCCCACCCTCTAAGATATTGTCTTAGTTTGCGAATTTTGGCTTGCCAACGTTCAAGAGGATTGGTACAGGAAGTTTCGGATTGCCAAACATTCGCAACCATATCATAAAACCCTTCCTTTAATAACCATCCCCTTTCAAATCTGAACGGTCTAAACGCTGTCCGGTGTGTCGAGGCACCGGTGTTAATAACTAGGGAGTATGGTCGGAAATATTCCGATCTCTAGACTCCACCACGTTAGAGGAATTGAATCTCCCAATGCATGCGCCTAAGACTCAAAGCAAAGTCACCGCTATGTGTACATCCAAACAGTCATTAGCATTTGATGTACCACTCGATTCCAAATAGAAAATTCATCTACATTCAAACAAAAGATTTGGTATTTAGTCCATTTCCAATACTAAGTTTGATTTGGTATTAGTACCAATTCAATTCTATGGTCTATGGTACGTGCGTCCAAACATACCCTTAGGCCCCTGTTTGGCAGCATGGTATTTATATTGACATGTAATTGATTTACATGTGTAATTTCTAGTGCACGAGATTACGGTTGTATATGTTCTCCTTTGGAATCTAACTGTTTGGGTAAAAGGAAAAGCGTTATCGTTTCTTTCCGTCGTTCTCCTCGCCCGAGCTCGCCCGATCTGCCGAACGCCGACGACGCCCCGGGCCGGTCATACCTCCGAGTCCCTCCCGTGCTCCCTCTGTTGGCCGGGCTTCTGGCCCGCCATCTCAAAGGCGGCGCCCCTCCTCCTGCCAACTCAAGGCGATGGCCCTCCCGCAGGCGGCGGGCGCGACCTCGCCCCAGCGCGGTCCGCGGGAGGCGGAGCAGCGGCCGGGCGTGCGATGCGCAAGAGGAAAGCGAGGATAGGAGTACCACGCCGCACTTGGCCCACACCACGCCGATGTCCACGCCGTGGTAGTCTCTGAACCCGTACAGGCTCGCGTTCACCATGCCGGCCGGGTCAACAGCGAGGCCATGTTCACGGTCGACGGCGTTGTCTCGCCGGAGATCTTGGTCGGCCGGCGCCTCCGTCTGCTTGGCGTTCCACGAACACCACGCCCGCCGGAGGCCTGCGATGACAGCAGCCACGCGTCGACAGCAACCATCTCTTTAGTTGAACACCGGCCTCCCAAACAGGCCCTTCTCAAAAAGAAGACAACTCTTACACGAACCTCACACCTCACCCGAAGGAAAAGTCCAAATTCGTCCCCAACTATAACGAAAGTTTACTTTTTCTCCCTCAACACTAAAAGCGGGACAAATCACCTCCATCAACTTTTCAAACCATGCAAATTACCTCCTCGGCGGTTTTGAGTGTGGTATTGCTATAAGTGCTTGGCCGGTTTGCCTTTTTACTTTTTAAAAAAATTGGTTGAATCTTTGAAAAATCATAGTAAATCACGAGGAAAAATCATAAAATGAAAATTCCACTTTTTGTTAGGCTCCACATGATTAGATCTACACATTGAATATTTAATATGATATGATTTAGTACAAAGTTTTTGCTATGAAGGTTTTGTCTTTTTCTTTTATATTTATTTGGTGGAAACTTTAAAAATCATAGTAAATAAAAAAACATAAAATAGAATATCTATTTTTTTATACTCCACATGTACATGTCTACACAAGTGAATACATAATATGGTATGCTTCAATTATAAAATTTTTATTGTAGCTTTTAGATCTATACTTTTGTGTAATTTATTGAAATAATTCGTAGTCGCAACTTCTATAATTATTTTTTGGACTAAAGCATACCATATTATATATTCAGTGTGTAGATCTACTCATGTGGAGTCTAACAAACTTGAATTTTTTCTATTTTATGATTTTTATGTGATTTACTATGATTTTTTTTAAGGATTCAACCAAATAAATAAAAAAAAGAAAAGATAAAACTTTCGTAGCAAAAAACTTTATATTAAAGTATATCATATTATTTATTCACTGTGTAGATCTAATCACGTAGAGTCCAACAAAATTAGATTTTTCATTTCATGATTTTTCAAAGATTCAACCGGATTTTTTAAAAAGAAAAGGCAAACCGCTAGCAATACCGCCCTCAAAACCGCCGAGGAAGGTAATTTGCATGGTTTGAAAAGTTGAGGGAGATGATTTATCCGGTTTTGACGTTGAGGGAGGAAAAGTGAACTTTCGTGATAGTGGGGAGGGAATCGGATTTTTCCCACCACGTAATAACCGTGAAAATAGAGTCCTCGTCAAAGTTCATGGATGGCATTCCATGTGTTTTCCCCACTTCCCAGGCCGCCATGACCGCGAAGCTCAAGCCCATGACTATGTTAGCGGACCGGATTGGGCCCATGGTCCTTGCCCAACCAGATAGCTTGTTCGCGTCGTCCCGAATCCCATAGGCAACTCGCCGCCTCTTCTTTGCATATAAACCAGACTAGCCGAAGAACTCACTAAAGAAATCTGTAAACAGATTCAGCAAAACAACAGAGGCGAGACTCGCTCGTGATAGGCCTCTAATCAAGATTTCAAGAATCCCTCTCTCCGCGCTTCTAGCACCCGTGAAGAATGGGGCAACGTGATAGAATTAGAGGATCTTCTAGCAGTAGATTCGGATTAGGGAATAACAAAAGTAATAGTAATGACAAGTAATCATCCTAAATTACAACTGCTAATCAACTATCTTTACTCTTTACTTTACTTTACCTATAAAAAGAATAAAAACATGGGACATTTTTTGGTGCGGTAAAAATTTTCAACCGTCCCCTCTGCCTCCGTGCGATACCAGGCCGCGCCCACCCTCTCCCTCACGTGCGTTCGAAAAGGAAAGAAGTAATGCAGGCTTGCCACCTAAATTAGAGGAGGAAGAAAAGGAAATAAATAAATAAATAAGTAATTCGGCGCGCGCTTGATTCGCTGCATCTGAGCGTCACGGCCGCGACCGCGCCCCTTCCATCGCCTCCCAGCGCCGCTGCACTCGAGGCCGCGACGACGGATGCTCGGCCACCGCTTCCTCGCCGCGCTCCGCGTCCCGCGCGGTCTGCTACAGCTGCGGAGAACGACGGGGAGCATCATCGCCCGCCGCGGCGTTCCGCGATGGCCGGAGGCGATGAGTCGGTGGAGGGTCCGCTCGGGGGTTTCTTCGACTACATGGAGCAGCTGCGCAACTACCAGCGCTCGGGGGTGCCGCGCGGCGCCGGCACCGACTCCGACGATGGGTTCGACCTCGGGCGCATGTGCCGGCTACACCGACGGCTCGGCGATCCCCACACCCACTTCCTGGTGAGGTCTCCCGGATGGCATTTTTTTTCTTTCTCGGAGATATAGTTTTCAGTAAGGCAGAGACGAGTTGAATAGATGTGTCTGTAGGCTGTGCATATCGCTGGCACCAAGGGGAAAGGTTCTACTGCTGCATTCCTGTCCAATATCATGAGGGCGCAAGGCTATAATGTGGGGTGTTATTCCAGGTAATCTTAGCTCGTCATCATCTCTGTCAGTCGTGCAGTTGTTGGACAGAAATTTTGTGGTGTCAGTATGGGCATGGATATGAGTGGATTCATCATTGATTACTCGAACAATTGCATAGAAAACATGGTTTTAGCCTTTAGTCTGGATATCTGATATGTTTGACAGAGGATATAAATTTGGAATTGCAAAAATGTATGAATAAGAGAAATCACCTAACTGGGGACGTCAATAAGTCAATGTGGTATGCACAACCAAAATGTAGTCTGTTTTAAGTAGCTTTGAGTGAACAAGGCTTATGTATCTAAAAAAAAAAGAAGTATCTTTCTCTGGTCTCTGCCTTAGCGCCATCCTGTCAATAGCTTCTTTTGGCTGGATTTCGTTTTCTGTCAAATTATTTTGGATCATTATCTTTCACTTTCCATGTTGAGATCTATGTGGCCGTATCAAAGTGTAATCCTCTATTCTAGATAGTTTCGAAATGTTCAGTTCCATCATGTCTCACACCTTTTTTTAACACCGCTATAATTCTGTCTTCTATGCAGTCCACATCTTCTAGAAATACGTGAATGAATTTCTGTTGGAAATGATGGAGGCCCTGTTCAGTACAATTGTTGAGTGATCTTTTTGATGAGGCTAAGGAAGCTATTGATGAAGCAATAGAGTCAGAAAATGGATCCCTGACACATTTTGAGGTAGTTTATTATTGGAAATCATCCTACCTATTTCTGTGATGATTAGAATTTGACTGTTTTGTGGAAACATACAAATAATTATCGGACATAACTGATGGGATTTTTTCCCCTACATCCAAATACTATTGGCTTTGAATCTGTTCATGTTTTGTTTCTCATTTGATTATAGTCATGACTTCCAGAAAATATCTGCCAAAAATCTTTGAGTTCTTTGCATGGTTAGGCAGGCTTTGAGATGGACCCCTTCCAAAATGGTGACAAGTTGCCCGGTGCAGCCTCATCCGCCTCCAGCAGGTGGCCTGCTGCCTGCAGGCCAGTGCCCAGTGGCAACACAGGCCACCGAGTACACTCCATCTCCATGCCAGAATTTCCTGGTAATATCTTGCCTTCTCGGTTTTGATGGGGTGGTAGGTCACCATAGGCTCCCTAAAAAGAGTCTCTA
The DNA here is from genome assembly GCA_015847255.1 of Hyparrhenia diplandra. Classification (NCBI taxonomy): domain Eukaryota; kingdom Viridiplantae; phylum Streptophyta; class Magnoliopsida; order Poales; family Poaceae; genus Hyparrhenia; species Hyparrhenia diplandra. The sequence continues at coordinate 15,498 of JADLZK010012512.1, forward strand.
GAGGTTTTGGAGATCGCGGAGATCGAAGGTAAGTTGTGCTGCTTGTTGTGGTTCTTTGACTGCTATGCTTGGCGGTGCTTGTAACGTGTTCGGTGAAATTCACCTGAGAAGTTGTCTTGTGTGTGTGTGCTGAAAATAACAGATTTGCTTTCAATACATTCCGATGGATCATGGGTGTGGCAGCACATATAATTTGAATTTTGAAATATGGACTAATAATCTTCTAAGACAGAATATATTCATGGACATATATAATTTGGTAATCGATCTATTGCATGCCCTCCTATTGAATTTTGTGAAGTAACTGACACTCAACACTGACATGGTCCTTATATCTATTGGTTTTGTATTTCCCACCTGGTTGCAGATTTATAGAGGATGGTGTTTATCAATTATATGCCATGCAATTTTGTCAACTTCTCATGCTACCTCTTCCAGGTCCTACCTCTGGTTTTACATGCTTCCCTTCCTTCATAGATTCTATATTAGCTAGATTTTGCTGAAAAAAAATGATGTACTAGGAAATCTGAAACTTAATTAGTATCTGTTGTAGCATTGTGACATGAGTTGAGTTGAAAAATACTTCATTTATATTTCATTTGTTTGGCAAAGCATATAGACTTCGTTATATTGCAACATATATGCGTTCTGAAAAGTTGATGAGGTCATGTGCTTGGCTATTCCTTTATTACATATAAACAGTATCTGTGTTGATGCATGCTCCTTGCAGATAGTGTCGCTACTAAAAATTTACCAGATCATAATGTGTCATGCAACTTTAGCAGATGACATTGGCAACCAAATTATTCAGAAACTCATGACAAGGTGTTGAATGTTATTGAGAGATTTCCTGTTGGTTGTCAACGGCATTAGCTCTCCTCTACTTACTGAAAAAATTGCCACAAGGTTTGCATTTGGTTGCCCTTTTTGCACTGTGGATATGCAAAATATACTTGTGCAATTATGGACTATTTATGTATTTCCTCTTCCTCCACCCCAGTGGAGACACCGAGCATCAAGTTGCTGGCTGCGCTAGATTTAGTTACCGCACAAAGTTCTGTATATAGGTTTTTGCAAGCACTACATGTTATGGCATTATTGCTTGGTAGGACAAAACCAAAGTTCATTCATATGAGTATCTTGCAGTGCCATGTGGCTTCCTTTTTTACGGTCTTTTTCAATAGGGTACACTGTTAATTTTGTTGTCCTTTGTTGCCTGGTGCCAGAGATTGTCAATTATGCACATCAGCACATGTCCCTATTATCTATCTCTGCACATTTGCATTTGAGGTGTATTTGTTTGTGATGTAATGCTGCTGCAAAAATAAGATAATTTTTATTGATCACAAGGTTATCTCTACACTGTAAAATGTCTAAAATTGATATGTAATTTTTGAACAATCTATGCATGCAGGAAAGGAAAAGAATGATGATTATTGACTGATGTTGAAAGAGAGGGAATGGGAGAAGAACTTTTCTTCATGTATGATCATGACTTTTGAATTCCCTGATGGAACTATTTGGCGCGTGCGCCTGTGTGCTTTGACTGACAGTTTGATCCCGAGCAAGGAGTGCAATTGAGGAGAATCCAGTTTAAGAAGCCAGCCATTCCAAACATCTTCCCAAAAGTGCACTGAACGGCCATTGCCTACTTCACAGGAAGCAATTGAAAGCCAGCGACAAGCTCATGACATCTCGCCACCAAAAAGAACCCAATAGGCACTTTGCATGTGGAGCAACTGGATCATTATTATATAATAAAGCCTGCCATGTGAGCTGAGCAGTGTTTCTGTCATTGTAAAACTTGTCTGCAAATTTTAGTAGCAAGGCTTTGTTTTGCATTTGTTTGCAAATATTTTTTTTTTTTCAAGATGAATATCTTATCTATGCTATAACATGATCCGGTGATATCAGCCAGTTGTTCTTGTGACTCATTCCAAGTCCTAACCCATTGCCAAATAATAGAAGTTTTGTAAATATAAGTAAGATGCCACCACCTATATATTTATTAATTAATAGTATGCTAATACGTCGTATATTATGTTGGTATTACGTGTTCCGTTACAACGCACGGGCATTTAACTAATTAATCGTAAATGGTGAAAGAATTAGACCGTCAGTGGAGGCATCGGTAGAGTTCATCCGCGTCGCCCTTCGGTGGCGGCGATTCGTGGTACTTCCCGGCGCTCTGATCGGTGGAGTACTTGCGGTGACGGTGAGGGGAAGTGGCGGCTGTCTCACTCGCGGTAATTCTCGTGTCGATTGTCGCCGGTTATTTCGTGTCGGTGTCGCGGTTCCCCACCTCTATTTATTAGTGCGGGCGGCGGAGGCCCACTAACCATTAGGGTTAGATGCCCCGTCGGTGACCAAGGGGATTGGGCCAACCGTTGGGCTAGGCCCCTTTGAGATCAACCTAACACAACGAACTTCATTTGCTCCGTGGCGGGCGGGGGCGGCGGCGTGCGGCGCCACCGACCCCTCTCACCTCACGCCGGAGGCGCAACCCCACCGGCGCCCATCCTCACGGGATCTGCCCATGTTGTCTTCGGCGCCTCCCTTAGCCACCCATGGAAGTCGGGCGCCGAGCCTCCTCTCGTTGGAACTTCTTTTGGAACATGCATGGAGGGGCGCCGTGGTGCGGAGGCGGCTTCCTCCCCAGCCTCCTCGGTCTCTTGGAGCGGCGGGGAGCGGGGAGGGGGTGTTGATCCGTCGGTACCAGTTCTCCAAGAGGGTGGAGTTGGGCGCCTAGATGGAGGAGATCGACCGGATCGGCAACGTCGTCTTCGGAGGCTGACTTGGCGGACTATTGGCAACTCTGCTCCTTCGCAACTGTCCCTTTGTGTGGCAACGCCTTCGAGTGTTGCCGTGCGGTCCACGCGTTTCATTCGAGGCTGCGTCGACTTCTTCCACTTTACTCCGGGCAATGATGGTTGGAATCTTTTTGGCCCCCCCGCTGCCCTGCCTACGAGTCCTGCCGTGATAGAAATGTGTTTACCATGACAGATTGTTTTCGCTGTTTCTTGCTGATTGAGTTTCTTGAAGTTCTTGAAACTGTGTATCGCTATATTGACAGCTCACCGGATCTCTTTCTCTTTGTTGACAGTTTGCATTCGTCAGGCTAGCAAGTGATGGCGCCCGCGAGAGGCTGTTCCACCTCCGGATCACCTGAATGATTTCTCTCAGCCGCGAGTTGAATATAGGAAGTTAGGAACTTATGCATTTCTAGTATTTTTGAACTCGAGTTAAAGAACATGTAAATGTTGACTCATGTTATTAACTGCACATATGGCTTAGTGATTATATTAGTTGAAATTGGACTGCTTCCCACAAAACCCAAAGTCTGGCACATGGATAGAGATCTAAGTGAAGTTTTGAAACGATATCCTGTATACATGAGTTCAGGTTGCTGTCAGTTTTTAATCTAACAATCATCCGCATCAAGGTCTGCTATATGTGCAGGTTGCTGTCAGTTTTTAATCTAACAATCATCCGCATCAAGGTCTGCTATATGTGCAATTGTCATTGCTAGAGTTCAATTGTCGAAGTGATCTTGTTTCTTTTTTATCCATGTGACCTTTTCTACTGGTTTCTGAGTTCTGCGTTCATTAAACTCCTAAGGCACAGTTTGTTTCAGATCCTGGTTGGCTTATATAGGCCAAAATCCAGAAGCTACTGTCGCTCAGATATTAATTTGCTATAAAGTCTTGTGGGGGTTGCTAATGAGCATACTGTCGCTCAAGCCCATGACTATGTTAGCGGACCGGGCCCATGGTCCTTGCCCAACCCAGCTAGCTTCGTCGTCCAGAATGCCATAGCCCATAGGCAACTCGCCGCCTCTTCTTCTCATATAAACGCTGTTTATACTAGCCGAAGAACAAAAATCTGTAGACAGATTCAGAACAAAGCAAGAAACGAGAGAGGCAAGAAACGAGACAAAGGGCAATTCTTGGGAACGCCAGATCAAGATTCATTAAAGAAATCTCTCTCCGCGTTTGCCAAGAATGGGAGCGGCCAGCAGTTGCCGGCGCGCAGCAGGGGCGGCGGTCGGAGCTCAGACGACACCTATCTCCGCTTCACGGCCAGAGGCTGCGGCCCCGCCGCCGGCGCCGATTCTTACATCGCCGGGAGCAGGAGGGGGCGTCCGAGCTCCGACGACCCCTTTGGCTCCACGTCCAGAGGCGGCGGCCCCGCCACCGGCGCCCATCCTTACGGGGGCCGCCCATCTCGTCTTCGAGGCGTCGCTCACCTGTCCATGGAACTGGGGACCAGAAGCCCCCGGCGTCCTCTCTGACGGGAACGTCGTTCTGAACCGCGATGGGGCCGCCGTAATGCGGATGCGGAGGCGGCTGCAGTTCGGTATCTTCGTCGCCATGAACGACCTCGCGGACGGGGACGGGGCTGTGGTGCGGAGGTTGCAGGTCTGCACAAGGGCCGAGATGGTAGGGTGGATCGTCTTTGTAAGACACGTGGGCGTCCTCCGCGATTCTCAAGTTGAAGATGATGGAGATTGTATCTTTTGTCTAGAGGCTCTTCGGGTGGATCGTCTCCGGAGTCTGTCCTGTGGTCACACGTTCCATAGTTCCTGCCTAGAGTATTATTTTCTGAAGAACAGACTACTTGGGGCTACATGCCCTGTTTGTCGACAAGCAGTTCTTTAGGAGCTTTCTTAATCTTTTTCATTGAATTGTTGCCACTTAGGAGCTTTCTTTAGGAGTTGTAACAGGCTGAGTTAAAGCCCTGTCCTTGTTAAATGCATCAGGCAAGAGGGTAGCCATACTGCCCTTATAGTGTTTTCCTCTTAAGTCTGAACATAGTGAGATAGAACCTCATATGAGAATCTTGTTATATGAAGCCCAATTTTTGCACCCTCTTTGGCTGAGCTCCGGCCGGCTCCGGCTCTGGCACTGTAGCGTCACTGTAGCTACGCAGGAGGGGCCGGAGCTGGCAAAAAACGAAGCTTCACTTCAGGGACGTGTCGGTGAGAGAAAAAGAGCTCCGATGAACAGTGCAGCTACAGTAGCAGAGGAAGAGGAGCCGGAGCCGGGCGGAGCTGTGCCAAAGAGGGCCTTGTTATCTCAGTCTCATTCCTGAACACCTTGTTAGGCTTTGGAAAGATAAGGTAGATAGAATCTGTGATGGATCAGGATTCGCACACGTACTTGGGTGTTGGGTTCCTAAATTTAGGATTTTCGTCAGGCCTAGCATCCCACTTCTGAAGTAGTAACCGGTTATAAAACCATGATTGCCTATTAGATTTCTACATTTGGCGTTCCAATACTTGCATTATTCAGTCATTTATATTTCATGAATCAGTTTCATTATCTTCTATAATCTGTGACCTACTATGGACTTATTATAGAAGCAGTTGGGTTTAATTGGTGGCATCAAAATTTTAGGTTGTTTGTCAGCCAAGAAAGATTCTTGCCACATTCAGGTGCTGGCTATGTTTGTTGTATAGTCTCCTAGCTTCCTGATTTTGTACTAAGGCATGAAAACCATTTTTTAGGAATTTTAATTTATATTGCCAATGTCTGTGGTATTTAATCAGGCTTCAGGCACCGTCATAGAGATTTTGTAGCAACAATCGTTCTGGACTTCATAAACTATGAAAGTAAATAAAAAATGAGATGTAAGAACATGTGTCAGCTTGTTCATTCATTTGCTCTTTATTTCTTTAGCTTGTTTTCTGCCCTGCATCAGGATAAGGCAATTGACTGCAGATAAGCAAATAAAAAGAACCCTTTGATTTTCAAAATGACAGGACATATATGAGCAATCTGCCAATGGTGCAGTAGGGCTTTGTACATCAGTTATCCTTTTTCTGAAGTTACTGAAATACAGGGCGTGAAACATATTTGTTTAAGTTATATTGTTGCCTGTGCCATGTTAATTTGTATTTTTTGACCGAAATGTTAATTTGTATTTCAGTTCCTTGGTTCTGCACTAACCAAACGTAGTGTTTCTTTGTAACATCTCTTTGGACATGTTCTTGTCGTATCATGCGGAATGATTTTTTTTAATGATTCTGAAATAGACTACCTCAAGGCGTCTTGCTGATAGGAAGATAGCACGATTTAAGAAGAATATCACAAAGAGGGGCTCTGTTCAGACAGTCAAGAAGTCAATTGATTATCATGTTGCTTCTTGGGTTCTTTTGCTTTGTGGTGGTCTTCCTGGATACCTTTTTGCCTCTTAACAGTTGATGAGTGCATCTGGTGTCTGCCTTCGAATCAAACTAGCTCAGAACCATGTGTTCCAATGTTTCAATCATCATTTCTAACAGTTTCTCCTAAGTTGTTATCTGTATTACAGTTTCATGCTTATTATTAAAAGTTTGGCCAGCTTTATGTGTTGATCATATAACCTTTGTATTTCAAAATTTGAATTCAGTTGCAGCAAGTCAGCAACCATCTTGTAGTTTTTTCTTGCTTCGCAAATTTCAATAGTCATGTCACAAATTTACGAACACTGTAAAGCAAATTGTAACTTTTCTTCCACTTTGAGTAGTTTCATCTGTGTTGCTTTGCGGCACAGTAGTCTCCATCTTCCATTCTAAGTTAAGTGCTTTGCTTTTGGCAAATGAATATTACATACTTGCAGATAAATGGCAGCAGAGCTACAGCCCTGCGTTTGGCAAATGAATATTACATACTTGCAGAGTTAAAGTGCTTAGGTATGAGATTCGCTGAAAGCTGCATTTCTACTTACACATCCTGGTTAATTTTCTAGATCCGTGCATTTTCTTCTTGCTTTAAAATCTTATAATCTCCAATCAACGCTATACCATAAGTTGGTGAAATGCAGAATGTCTACGACTCCTCGATGGGCATCACCTTCGACCTTGTCTCCTGTTAGGCTCCAACCAAGTGTGCGGGCGAACTCCTTGGCCTGGCTGGTATTCTTGGCTCCGGGGATCGGCACCACGTTCCCCTGGCAGGTCAGCCAGTTCATAGATACCTGAAACGAAGGGACCAAGGGAAGATCAAGTTCTCTCACCTAGCACCAAGTTCTCCTTTCTTTCTTTTACTTAATCAGTCCAACCTAAGAGCCCAGTTAAATTATTTTTACTTTTTATCAATAATCTAACTAATTAGAGTTAGCGCTACATTTTCTAAAATACCAATTGCTTATTTACTGGCCAAATAAAGTAGGAATATTGATTTGTGATTTTTGGCTACTTAACTAGTCCTTAATCAAAACTATGCCATTTTTCTATCAACGGCATGTTCTTTCATTTAATTATATTTTGGGAAAGTGTTTGATAACTTGTGTTAATTAATCTCATCATTGATAGTCTTTAATCTAATAGTTTCTAATCAGGTAGTAGTTTCAAAGTAGTTCCCAACAGAAAATGATCCTAATATCTTTTTTTATTTGCTTGTTTCTATATATAGGTTCATTCTTGACAAGAAAATTGGCATTGGGCAGCCAAAGTGCATTGAAGCTGCTGAGAAGCAGAAAATGAGAGAGAAACTCCAAAAGATCATAGCTCAAGGAATCAACTGTTTTGTCAACAGGCAGTTATAACTTCCCTGAGGAACTCTTTGCTGACGCTGGCATACTTGCAATTGAGCATGCTGGCTTTGAGGGAATTGAACGGCAAGCTCTTGTTACTGGTGGTGAGATCGCATCAACTTTTGATAACTCAGAGTTTGTTAAGCTTGGTCACCGCAAGGTCATTGAAGAGATTATGATTGGGGAGGACAGGCTAATTCATTTCTCTGGTGTTGCGATGGGGCAGACTACCACCATTGTCCTAAGGGGGCTAGGTATGTCTTGTTTTTACCTACTTATCATGTAGGCCTACTTTGTTCAATCCACGCATTTCAACTTTTTGATAAATTGAGTCTTTTTGCTTTTTCATCCCCGCAGTGAGCATGTACTTGATGAGGCTGAGAGGTCCTTGCATGCAGGGCCGACCCTGAGATTTTGGGGGCCCAGGGCAAGACTAAAAATCGAGCCCCCTGGAACATATGTACATCTGTTATCGCTAGTATAAGTGTTATGTATGTTTTTTAAAAAGCATATCCAATGGTCCAAAATTAGACAAATAGACAGCGTAATTTTTCTTTTAACATATATATACACATAACCTTTGAATTGAAAAATATATATTTTCATATAATGTTATCATCCTTCTCGATGTCTAAATTCTTATATACCGTAAGGCCTTGCTATCGGTATTAGTAGTATTTGTTTTTTAAGCCTACGAGAAATAGTTACTGATTCATTTATATTTTTCCCTATGTTTATATTGTTTATTAAAAATATATACATGGATGTGTCCTCTGCGTGAGCACTCAGTTTCCCTCTTTTCATTTTCTAATCTAACTATTAACTACATCATTTATAGAAGACATCTGCTGGTATTTTTAAAATAATTTAGTAATTGAATACTAGCAAAAAAGCACACTGATCCAAAAATAGATGCATGCATATAGTTGCAAAGTCTACACGGCACACGTCAGGGTGTGAGAATGCATGCTTGCAGTCACGACGGACAAGCAAATATTAATTATTTTTGTGGCAGAGCATGGAACAGTACCATTTCATAGAGTAGATCGTATACGTGCATGCATACAACCAGGGGGCCCTTACGGCTCGGGGGCCCAGGGCGGCCGCCCGTTCGCCCCCCCCCAGGGCCGGGGGCTGCTTGCATGTTGCCTTGTGTTTGCTGTCCCAGACAGTAAATGATAACCGTGTCTTGTTTGGAGGCGGATGGCCTGAGATGGTGATGGCCAAAGAAGTAGATGAGCTTGCAAGGAAGACCCCTGCGAAGAAATATCATGCTATTGACGCTTTCTCGCGTGCTTTGCAAGCCATCCCAATAATCATAGCTGATAATGCTGGTTTGGATAGTGCTCAATTTATCTCTCAGCTCTGAGCTGAGCACCACAAGGAGAACTGCACTGCTGGAATTGATGTCATCACAGGCTCTGTAAGTTCACAAAGACAAGAGTTTTCCATTCATAACAAATTATCTATTACAGAATCTGATACTAGTCAAATTGTGTGGTCTGCAGGTTGGGGACATGCAAAAGCTGGGGATCAAGAGTCGTTCAAGGTGAAGCAGGCCAGCCTTCTGTCTGCAACAGAGGCTGCTGAGATGATCCTTAGGGTTGATGAGATCATAACATGTGCTCGATCCGCGTGGAAGAGAGGATAGGCTGTGAACCACGCTGTTTCTCAATGTAGTGGGGATGGTTGTTACCCTAGTTTAAATGTCACCTAGAGTGGGTGGTTGTTGCAATGTTTCCTTTCGATACTTATCCAACTATATCATATAAGAGTTTAAATGTCACATTATGCACATACAATTTACAAAGTCATCAAGATCCATAGAAGCCAAGACATATCTACCCACTCTAGTTTTGATAAATCGGTTAGTCTAGTTTTGTCAGAATCACTCCGAAGAGCAAAATGGTCATCGACACAAGCCAGCGCCTTAGGTTTCTCTAGCGTTGGTGGACCACTACAACGCCTTTGATTGCCATGGAGGCAAAGGAAGAACAACAAGTTAGAGTTTGGAAGGAGACTAAGGATAATAGGATTGTAAATTTTATTTTATTTTCTTTATGGTTCACTAGAAATAATGTAATTTTTGACAAAAAATTTTTTACTCCTATTTACACGTTATTTTAGGGTGACTCACTGGACGTGGTTCTGCTCCACACCTCAAAAAGAGGCCGACCAACCAAATTTGAAAAGGGTATGCCGAGTGATGGAGACTATAGCAATGGAGGTTTTCACCGATCAAGGAAGGTTGCTTTCTAATAGGGTGAGTTTAATTTAGGTTTATTTTTATAGTCTCTCATACTTTTGATGTTTTTGTGAGCTTTTCTTCATCAGCTGGTGTATGAAATGTTGTAATAATGAATGGTTCCGTGTAAACCTCTTGTAGAGACCGGAATAAAATTTCTTTATCCTTTTTTTTTTTTGAGATTATACAGTACCAAAGTGACCCTTTATAGGGTGGGTATATTAGCCCTGTTCAAATCAAAACTCTTGCAAAGTCCGTGCCACAATATAACTTCAAATTTGGATAACACAGTCAAAGCCATTATGCATGGCTGGTTTACACAAGTGTGGATCTTTCTGAAACCATAATGTTTTCATCTAAACTCTAAATTAGGTATTATAAATAATACATTTCGATCGTCTCAACAAAAAACATAATAATGGAGTTCATTCTGCAATTCAACATAGTAAAACTAGCCTGATTTTCTTCGGACCCGAGTTTGGCCAACTCTAGATGCCAAAAGATGGTGAATTGAGTTTGAGTAATCTAACACCTGACACGACCAAATTAAACAGCTTCGTTCAGTAGTACTATCTACGACTGGGAAGGACCGGCCACCTTGGTGCAGACGGACGACGCGCAGACCAACGCCAGCCACGCACCTCCTCCGATGCCGCCGCCGAAGCCAGCGTTGGACGCCGGCGCCACCACGTGCTCCACCGCGAACGTCGTAGCCTCCCCGCCTGCGCTCGGCGCGTCGTCCCTGACCAAGCCCCTGGGACGTGCGGCGGCATTGACACCGGCAGCTCTTCGTAGCTGTCATCGACGCAGTCCGCGCGCAACGGCGGCGCCGGGCCGGGCAGCCTCCACGTCGTTCCCCAGCACATTGCTGACAACTAGGCGGCTAGCTGATTCGTTCGGGCGCTCGGCAAACGCTGCAAAAACGTCGAAAGCCTGTGGGATGTGGCTACGTGATTACGTGAAAGGGACGAGAGGAATCAAAGCGCGCAGAGGATTATATCGTCTGCGAAGCACAGGTGGAAACGGACTCAAGTAGTATTGCAAGCCCGAATCTAACTCGATCACTGCATACATGTCTCTGGGGTCTCTTCTTTCTTGTACTCGGATTTGGTTCACCATCAATCTGCAACATCCCTGATTGCCGTATTTCCTTTTTTTCAAGGAAAATATTGTCAAGCCAAAAGTGCTCCACATAACTTTTGCTAGTTGCTAAAAAATCGAAAAATAGGGGATAGATGAACTCTAAAAATCGAAAAAAATCAGGTTCTTTGTCAACTGCAGTTGCTAACTTGGGGATTTGGGGCCTTCAGGATTACCTCATCTAGGTGTTTTGGTAGAGAAGACGAGAGTCTCTTTGCAGTCACCGCTAGGCGCTAGCCTCCAGGACGATGCATTTAGGCGAGAAGCCGAGAACGGCCACACAGAATATACTCGAACCGATGGACGGGACTAGCAAGGGAGAAGAATCGCCAAGCATTAGGGCTGCTTCATGTCCACGAATTGGGCTATTGCATACTGGGCTTGCCGCTTGCCGCTTCCTTGTATCTTCTGTAGTGCATTGCAAGGCTGGCCGGCTGGACCTTGCTCCGTTGGGCTGATGGGCGCCCTTGTCATCGTGTGGCTGTGCTCTGCCGGGATCGGGGTCAAATTATTTTTTGGTCGGGGCCTTGGCTGGCCAAAAATTGCACGGTACGTGAAGTGGCCGCTAAGTCGTCGGGGTCGACAGACCAGATCACACAACGTACGTAGGCTCAGGGTGGGGAGGCAGAGGCACAGGTAGAGGTAGGAGGCGGAGGCGGAGGCGGAGGCGGAGGCAGGGTGGGCTGGACATACGATGGAAATGGACGGAGGCGGAGGCGGAGGCGGAGTGGGCTGGACATACGATGGAAATGGCTGGGCGTCCGATGGAATTTTTTTCACGTAGGACGTCCGAGCGCCAGCGCTGGTCCATATTATTTAAATGAGAGAATTGGCTGTTAGACACGCAAAGTGACCACCATTCGCTGTAGGATACACTGACAAGATCGATTTGCTATAGGACACTCGGGTTGTGTGATTTGGACTCCACATCAACTACCGGTTTGATTCTGCCGGTTCATTTTCCGGCAATGAAGAGAAGTTTGGACCCGACAATGATGCGTTGCTCTAGGGTAGTGTAATCTCACCCCCTCCTCCCACCCACCAACACAGACACCACACCCCTGATGTCCGTAGTTGTAACGCTTGGGGTTCTGCCCCTTCCACCAACCAGATTTACTGGCATAAGTGGATGAATGAAATCAGGTGGGGATTAGTTTTGATTCACCCTAAAGCTTGACTTAAAAAAACATGTTCCTTAGAACGTCAATAAGAACTTCTATATTTTTTTAAAAAAAGGTTCGTCTATTGTCTCTAGATTAATTGAATCAGCATATATGCACCTCAAAACAATGATGTTAGATCATTTTAATTGAATAGTACTTGTAAGCTTCTGGGGTAATAAGCAAATTCCAAACATCGCATTTGCAACAGAAATAAAAGGGATAAAATGTATACTAATGCTAACTGCAAGTACTAATTATTTTTATCCTGCTTGTGTTTTCATGGTTACCTTTGCTATCACTTGTCATGGATCTAATTATAACTCTTCAAGATCTGTTTAGGCTCTCTGCACTGGATACTGGGAAATTTTTCTCTACACGCCACATGTGCATTTTACAAGTAAAAACGCTGCACCGGGCAACACTACGACGCTCGCTAAGGAAGCCGACCAGCTTCTCTTATTTTGTCTGGGCGCGCAAAAAGTGATCCTGGGCAGGCGCATGTGGGCCGCACATCAACTTTCGGCCGCATGCACACGCTGCGGGGAGAGAGAGGAGTGAGGTGGCGGCAGGGCCCACTTTTTTAAGTAACTTAAAAAAATGTGATAACTCTCAAACCAAAAAGCGTAATTAAATTCCGATTGCACCATTAAATTCGTTTCAATAAATTCTTGAAAACAAGATATCACATGGATATATTTAGATAAAGTTACAGGTGAACCCCACTGTTAGTAGTTGGTATAGAGTAGAGATATAAAGAAGTGATGGGTGCAGGAGAATGTGCTGTAAAGAAGAGAATCTTGATGACTGGGATCTATAGGGGAAGTAAATAGAGAAACATGAGTGTGGATAGCCTTAGGATTAGGAGACCCATCCAATTCACCTCGGTGCTTGGTGCGGTGTCAACACTTGGTATCGGAGCCGTCAATCACCGTTCTAGCCCACCGGTGGCGATGGAAGCGGTGATGAGTCCCCGGTGACCGGTGGTGGCGCAAGAGAGAAGGGAAAGGTGAAGTGGGGGACGGACGACTCCAATTCGGTGCCGATTAGGGAGGTTATCGTGAGGGCGGTCGCGGGAGTCGAGCTCGCGGGATTGGCCGCAACTCACCCGCACCAACTATGGTGAGTGGGCGGTGCTGATGAAGTGGCGGTTGAAGGTGCGCAAGCTCTGGACGGCCGTGGACGTAGGCACCGACGTTGAGGATGACAAGGTCCAGGTCATGGATGTTCTCATTGTCGTCCACACCGACGGAGTTCCACAAGGCCGTCGGCAACAAGAACACGACGAATGAGGCATGGGACATGCTTGTTACGCTCGCATCATCTCGGATCGAGCCAAGAGGGCCAAGCAAAGCGGCTACACGGGGGACCGGCGATCTCAAATACAGCCACAGCGAGTTTGTGGAGGACTTTGCCCTTCAGTTCGAGTCACTGGCAAGCCAGTTGGCGTTCTTTGGAGAGAAGAAGATTGAGGAGGACGTCATGTGCAAGCTGCTCCGCGTGCGGCCAAGTACTGATCGGATGGTGTGTGCGATTGAGGCCACCCTAGATCACGGACGAGGTCTCCCTCGAGGACATCGTCGGCCGACTCCGCCTAGCAGAGTCGCGAACCGAGGCACCGCTCGGCGGAAGGAGGAGAGCGACAAGATATTGCTCACCGAGGAGAAGTGGAAGGCATGCATGAAGTGGCGGACCGGGAGAACTCCTCCGGCCCGGGCAGAAACGCCCGGCGACAAGTCCCACGGGAAGCCGAGCGGCAAGGGGAAGAAGAAGAAGAGCTTTGACCCCAACACATGCCACCGGTGCGGGAAGACCGGGCACTGGGCAAAGGAGTGTGTTGACACCTCTTAAGCTCTATTTTTATGTGTCAACTAAACATATAATAAGGTTATAAAATGAATAAAAACATAGAATAGGTGTTTTACTAACACGCAGTTCCATGAGTTTTGGTGATTTATATCTTTTGAGGGGACTTAACAGGGTAAATCTTGGGAAAACTTCGAGAGAAAACCCCCGAATAATAAGAAGATTTACCAGCGATGAATTTCGATCCGAAAAGTGAACTAAAACATTCTAGAAGACACGGGGAGAAGACCGACACCTGGGCCCACCATGGCCTGGCGGCCGCCAGAGAGGATTAGGCCGGCCGCCAGGTGGGACCCACAGGTCAGCCTCATCTTCTTAGGTCGGTTTCAAACCGACTTTGAGGTTGTATCTATGCCGTTGTTGAAGGTCGGTTTGATCCAAGGGTCAGCATTCATCGGCCACGACTATATAAGGATGATCCTACCTCTGGCCTTAGGCATGAAAATCATTATTCATCATACTTGACTCTGATCATAGCTAGAGCCATACCTCTCTAATTAGAAGAGCTAAGATCAAGTTGAGAGAGATTAGTAGAAAGTTGAGAGATAGATCAAAGAACTTAATTAGAGTTCTAGATCTGTTCTTGAGAGATAGAAAGTAGAGTTGAGGAGAAGAAAGGAGAAGTACCGGATGCGTCGGTGACTCTCTACGCTTGTACCTCACGGGATCAAAGGCTTCATTGCACTTGATCTTGAGACTTCTTTGGTGGATCAACCTTATATTTGAGTAAGTTCACTTGTTTATATTTCTTTTCGGTTTATGACTCATTAGAGTACTTTGATTCTTGTCGCTCTTGAATTGAAGTTGTTTTCCCTAGTGCAAACATGGTGTTTGGGCTAGATAACTCATAAATACACCCTACTGCCGGGCGTGGTAGATCGTGGTAGTGACTAGTACCATTGATTCCTTTGGACTCCACTTCCCGTAGGATAGGACACATAGGACAGTGTGGGGGAGACACCTGGCTCAGGACGAGAGCGACGACGACCACGCGCTACTGATGGCATAGTTCTAAGCGCTGCAGGATGGCGAAGTAGAGGAGGCGGAGGCGGAGCAGAGGACTGCGTCGTAGCCCGTCGAGCTTGACGAGCCACGAGCACGGGTCTGTTGGGCGCGGTTGGCGGCAATTTGGGCGAGAGGTGGTACACGGACTCGGGGCCGGCAACCACATGATGGGGAACATGGCCGTCTTCTCCGACCTCGACAAGAACAAGACCGGCTCGGTTAAGTTCGATGACGGTGAAGGGTCGAGATGAGACTAGAGGGGGGGGTGAATAGTCCTTTCTAAAACTAATTGCGCCTGCTAAACAAATATGATGCGGAATTGAAACTATTCGTTTAGCCAAAACTTCACCCCTCTAGCTATGACTCTAAATCACCTCACAAAAGATCCTACACAAAGCAAATGAGATGATAAGCCTAGCTTGAGCTCCTACACAAATCTAATGAGCAAAAGCACAAAGCCAACCTAAGCTCACTAGATGCACAATGGACAAGGCGACACATGCCTAACCCAAAGGCTCAAATTACTTAGCTACACAAACTAAGCAAATCAACTAAACAAGCTACACAAGCTAGTAATTGCAAGAGCTACTCCACAAGCACAAGCACAAGATATATATGAATGTAAATACAAAGCTTGTGATTTGGAGAATGCAAACCACCGAGAAGAGTAGACAAGTTGACACCGGTGATTTTTTACCGAGGTCTTGGGAAGCTTGCCAACTTCCCCCTACTCCTTGTTGTGTCGACCTTCTCACGTGTGGGGGCAAGAGGTGGAGCTCACTCCTAGCCAAGTGCCTTTAGGCTACTTACACCCAAAGCAAATGAGAGATAACTCAATGACACACTCTCGTAGTGTTACCTTCTCACGGGTGGTTCAAGGTGGAGCTCACTCCTAGCCAATTGCCTTTAGGCTACTTGACACCAACCAAGTGAGGAGTAACTCAACGAGATGCTCTCGTAGTATTGCTCTTCACGATCCCCGCGAGGTGAGCTCGAACCTCTCACAAATCCTCCTCCGGAGCACCGCACAATCTCCTTTGCGTGCTTCGACGGAGTCTCTTGCCACCAAGCCGTCTATGAGGTGGCAACCTCCAAGAGAAACAAGCACACCGGCTTGCAACACGATCACCTAGTGCCACACGATGCAATCTCTCAAAGCAATCACACTAGAATCGCTCCTCACTTTGATTTGGATGAAGTCTATCGATCACAAGTGAGTGGGAGGGCTCTCTAGCACCACAACACAAGCCACCAAGGCTAGAGTGTGCTCAACACCCGAAACAAGTCGGGTATGTGGTGTATAAATAGCCCAAACCGAGAAACTAGCCGTTGGGGACAAGAACTCACATTTGCACTCGCCAGGGACGCGCCCGGTATTTTGTACAAAACAGGCCCCGATCAACTAGCCGTTGGCACGCTTTTCTAAAGCACGGACGCCGCCAGCGCAGCCCCTGGACGCTGTCGAAGAGGGTGTAAACCGATCGACCCGCGGACGCCAAAACAACAAGCGCCCGGACGCGCCGGGTGCTCAGCGGCGGGACGCGCCCTACGCTAGTCTCGGCGTCCGGCCGCTGTTGTCGGCCGACCAACGCCCGATCAAACGTCCATAACTCTTTCATGCGAACTCCGTTTTCGATGATCTTGGATTCTATGGAAAGCTAACTCAGAGGGCTATACAACCCACATGGTTACTTGATCCAAAACTCAATGGATCAAAGTAGTATTCCACTCCAAAGTCAGTCCTAGTGTCCGAGAAATACCGAAACAATTTCTCCTTTGCAAATGTGCCAACACCACCAAGTGTACATCACCATGTGCATGTGTGTTAGCATTTTCACAATCATTTTTAAAGAAATTTTCTCTTGATCTCACCACGCCACTCGATCCTAACACATCGCAAAGTTAGATCGCACAAGTGGCACTAGATGATCGATATGCAAACAAGTTTGCCCCTCTTGATAGTACGACCATCTATCCTAAACCCGGTCATAAACTTCTCTAAGCTCCTCATGACCGGCGAAATGAAATGCCCTATAGATTATACCTTTGCCTTGCGCATTCCCATTCCGCTCCATCTCCAAGTGCCGATGCAACACATGCACCAACACGATCAAGAATGATATGATCCACTTCATATCATCACATGACCTTCTTGGTCCATCGATCTTGACCTCACTTGCTCTTCACCATTGCGTCGGTCCGTCGGCGCCAAGTCTTGCCCAAGCTTCACCGCCTCGCGGTCCATCGCTTCACTGCCTCGACTTGCCTTTCACACTTGTAACCGGTCCATCAAGCCAAGCCTTGTCTTGATCTTCACCACCTCGATCACATGACTCCATGTCATGTCTCATATGCAATAAGCTCCTTCATTGCATCATCGCTTGTGAACTAATCTCCTGTGTATTATCTCAATCACACATTATTAGTTCACCTAATGTTGTCACTCAATTACCAAAAACCACAAGGGACCTATCAGACGGCTCACAGGTTACCATCCGCAAGCAGGGCACCATCGTGTTCCAGTGCCGCAACGAGGAGCACCATGCCCTGCAAGATGTGTATTACATCCCCTAGGCCGCGCTCGAGCATTGTGAGTTGGGGGCAGCTAGACAAGCGTGGGTCGGAGGTCCCGATCCGTTCAGGTGCCGAGGATCAAGGACGGGAGCGCACCTTCTCGCCAAGGTGGAGCAACACTAGTGTGTCTCGTGGCGACGTGCAATGCAGGAGTCGTGGCTGTGGCATGGGAGGTTTGGCCACCTGAGCTTCGAGGCGCTCGGCCGCTTGAGCAAGATGTGGCCCCGATCGCCCACAGATCACACACGCTGGTGAGCTGTGTGATAGTTGTTTGGCGGGTAAGCGAGAGGTGTCCGCCGTTCCCAAAGGCGGCAAGGTACCGAGCGGCGGAGGTGCTCCACCTCATCCACGATGACCTTTGTGGGCCTATCACGCCCGACGACGCATGGTGGTCGGAGGTATTTCCTCCTTCTCGTGGATGATTGCAGTAGGTACATGGGGCTGTAGCTCCTGACGAGCAAGGATTTGGTGGCAGAGGCCATCAAGCGGTTCAGGGCGCGGGCGAAGGCGGACTACGGCAAGAAGCTACACGTCCTGAGGACAGACCGGGGCGACGAGTTCACGGCGGTTGAATTTGCCATGTACTGCACCGAGGAGGGGGTGGTACGCCACCAGACAACACCATACATGCCGCAGTTAGAGCGACATGGTCGGCGGCGGCGCAAACGGCATCATTGTCGGGATGGCGCGCTCGATGCCGAAGGCAAAGGGGATGTCGACGGAGTTCTGGGGCGAGGCGGTGAGCACGACGGTGTTAATCTTGAACCGTTCATCGACCAAGGCCTTGAAGGGGATGATGCCATACAAGGTGTGGCATGGGCACAAGCCCAATGTCTCGTGACGTGCGCACATTCGGCTCCGCCGTGCATGTGAAGACCATGAAGCCCGGCCTTGGGAAGCTTGAAGACCGGAGCACCAAGATGGTGTTCCTAGGCTATGAAGAGGGGAAGGCCTACCGGCTATTCGACCCGGCCAGGGGGAAGGTGCTGGTGTCTAGGGACGTTGTATTCAATGAGGCTATGGCTTGGAAGTGGGACACCGCCATGATGGAGGAAGCAGAGGATTCCAGTGGTTTCAAAAAGGGACTTCGTCGTCGAGCGGTTGGTGATCGCGCCGAAACGACACGAGGGAGGTGCAGCGGAGACAGCGATGGAGGCGGTGGAACCGCTAAGTCTGGCGGGCGAGCCCGACATCACCAAGCTCCCCTGTTTTGCCAAAATAGGGGACCCCGACGGCTGGGGCGGTGGAGTTCGTGACACCACCGAGCGACATCTTGAGTTCTTCGATGCTTTCCATGATGGGGAGGAGGTCTGTTTTTGTCGGATGGACAACGTCATTGGCAAAGCGAGAGGCACGGGGGCGGCGGCGCGCCGCTTGACGACAACCCGCAGCTCATGCCCATGAGCGCAGAGGGAGCCGACCATGTTCGCCGTTGTGGAGCGTGACGCAGCGTGGCGGAAGGTGATGCTGGAGGAGATGCGGTCCATTGAGGCAAACCCGACCTGAGAGCTGACTAATCCACCGGCAGGATGCCAACCGATTGGGCTCAAATGGGTGTTCAAGGTGAAGAAGGATGAGTGTGGTGAGTGTTGACGGTAGTTATTGACCACTTTTATATATATGGAATGCTATCAATCATGGGATCAATGCTATTAAAGTATTATTATTTCTAATAATTTCCACGAGTTTTGGTGCACACTCAGTTTTGAAGGAGAACTCCGGAATATTCCAAAATATTGAAGAAAAGAGGAGAAATAGAGAAATAGAAGAGAATGACCGGACGGGCGATTGGTATAAATTCCAGGGGTATAAATGAGAAGAGAAGGCAGCTCGCAAAGGCCAGGGCCCATCTGTCACTAGGTGGGGCTAGGCGGCACCTGGGTGGGGCCGGGCGACACCCTCCAGAAGGTTCTCAGGCCCAGCTTCTGGAAGCTTCCCACCACCGACCTTGAGATCCAATCTAAGTTTGGTCCAATCAAGTCGGTTTGATCCAAGGGCCGAGATTCATCCTATGGGGCTATAAAAGAAGGCAAGTGCTACCCCCGAAACCCTAAGTCATTATCCTCATGTCGAGCCACAGAGCAATTCCAATTAGCTATCAAGGATATGATTAGCAATCAAGATTAGACTAATTATTAGAATTAGTCTATGATTAGAAATAGATTAGATCTAGTAATGAGTAGATTAGAGGAGCTCCGGCCCGCCGGATCTTCTGGTGGTGATTCTGTGGGATCAAGTTCTTCGCGAGAGGAACTTGCTCCCGAGATTCTCTGGTGAGTCAACTTCTTATTAAAGTAAGCATTGGTTTATATTGTTCTCCTTGTTTGCAACTCTCTTTTGAGTACTTTAATCTTGGTGATTTCTTGATTAAGGGAGTAATTTCAAGTGTGAGCATGGTGCTTAGACTAGGGTTATTTGTGAATGCCCCTTGCTTGGTTGGGAATCAGTGGTAGTATTATAAAGGTGACTTTATAGCTTTATTGAATCCTCTGTAGCCCACTTCCCACCAAGAAGAAACGGTAGACATTGTTTGTTCTTAGTAGAGTAATTTTGTCTTACTCTATTAGGAATTCGCGTCCTAGATAGAACAATATGAAACAACGCTTATGAGTGTTTGAATTAGATTTACTTGAGGAATCTCCTTTATCTCGCTAGTTTCTTAAGTACCTTGATTGTGAAGTTTGGGTTAAGTTAGATCTTAGTTATATTCACCTACTGTTCCTTTGGGTTCGATATTAAAACCGGGAGTTTATCTTTGGTGAAATGCTACAACGTATTACTATCTGTGCGCTTGTAGATATCTCTATCTTTATTGTGTGCATATAATTAATATCAACAGTGAGGTGGTGAAACACAAGGCGTGGGTCGTGGCCAGAGGATTCATGCAGCGCGAGGGGAATGACTTCGAGAAAGTTTTTTCTCCTGTGGCACGCATGGAGTGGCGTGGCATTTGCTCGCATCGGGCGGCGCCAAGCGATTGGGGTTCATCATCTTGACGTTAAGTCAGCATTCCTCAACGGTGACTTGGAGGAGGAGTTCTACGTGCGGCAGGCTCCAGAATTTGCGGTGAAGGGAGCATAGCACAAGGTGTTACGGCTCCGCAAGGCGCTCTATGGGTTGTGCTAGGCACCACGGGCGTGGAACGCCAAGCTTGACACCATCGTGGCAGAGCTCGGGTTCACGTAGTATGTGACAGAGCATGCCTTGTACACCCAATGAAGGGGGAAGGAGCAGCTCATCATCGGGGTGTACGTCGACGATTTGATAGTGACCGGGCCGCGGCCGAGGGACACTGACGCCTTCAAGGAAGAGATGGCGGCGCAATTTCAGATGAGCGATCTCGGCGCTCTGTCGTGCTACCTCGGCATCAAGGTGAAGTAGGGGAACGAGAAGGCCACGCTGGGGCAGTGCGCCTACGTGCTCAAGCTACCGGAGCGGGCGGGATGACGGGCCGCAAGCCCATGGCGACGCTGATGGAGGAGCGGATCAAGTTGTCTAAAAATAGCATGGAGGTGAAGGTGGACGCGACGTGCTACCGGAGCATCATCGGCAAGCTACGGTGGGTGACTCATACTTGGCCGGACATCTCGTTCGCGGTTGGGTATGTGAGCCGCTTCCTCGAGGATCCACGGGAGGACGATCGATGGTGGTAAAGCGGGCATCGTGCTATGTCCAAGGCACTCGACATGATCGGACGGTGGTAAAGCGGGCTTCACCGACGACATTCATGACGCCGCCGCCCAAGGCTAAGGCGGGTGAGCAAGGGCTCACGGCTTATAGTGATGTGGACATGGCGGCAACGTTGATGATGGGCGGAGGATCACGCCCGGTGTGATGGTTTTCCTCAGGTCTAGCCGGTGGCTTGGCAATCACTGAAGCAGAAGATGGTGACGTTGTCGACCTGCGAGGCGGAGTACATCGCAGCGGCCACCGTGGCGTGCCAAGTTGTGTGGCTGCGCCGGTTGTTGGGTGAGCTCACCGGCGTTGAGGCTCGCCCACCGCACCGGAAGGTGGACAACCAGCCGGCCATTGCGCTGGCAAAGAACCCCGTCCTCCACGACCGAAGCAAGCACATCAATGTGAAGTTTCACTTCCTTCATGATCGCGTCAATAGAGGACACCTCGTCATCAAGTTCGTCGACACCGAGCGGCAACTCGCTGACATCCTGACCAAGCCGCTCGGGCGCCTTCGGTTCATGGAGCTACGAGGCATGATCGGCATGGATGAGGTCAAGGCTTTAGGTTAGCAGCAGGATTAGGGGAAGATTGAAAGATAATCTGTTGCTAACGCTATATAGTTTGTTGCAGCTTCTAGGAAGTTGCTAGGAAAGCCACTAGAGTTGTAGGAAGTTGCTAGGAAAGCCACTAGGGCTGGTTTAGTAGCATACTTGTCTCATGTCAAGGTCTTCCCTTCGGGAAGTTTCTAGAAAAGCCACTTGGGCTAAAACTTGTAGTCACTTTCAGCTATAAATAGAAAGGCAAAGGCACCAACCAAAGGCAGTTCATTTGCCCACATTCAGAGAGCTTCAGGTTCAGCCACTGCTGAACCAGTGTCGTGTGAGTGTGTGAGTGAGCACAAGCTCATCTTCTACCTTGGAGCAAGGTTGGAGAGAGGGAGAGGTGAGGCTGATCACCTCGGTGGTGCTTGGTGCAGGCACCAACATTTCCCCCAATAAATCAGAATCGGATCTAAAGTTTTTTGTGGACTAAACAGTTGAGTAAACATAATAATCTCTATAGTGACAAGTAATGAGCCGCTATGGCAGAAACAAAGTATCTTCTCTTCCTTGCACTCAACCCAATCGGTTCTAGCTAGTGGCTGGCGACCTCATCTCTCTCTCATTTTTTTCTCAAATTAGTGAAAGTTGTGATACTTTGACTCTCAAGAGAGTTAAAATAACTCATAATTTGGGATGGAGCGAGTAGTACAATAATTCACTAAATACCATGAACAACATACTTGAAGCAGAAAATTGTTGTATCATGAACAGCAGACTTGAAGAAAAAATTCAATCAGCAAGAAAAAGCGAAAACAATCTGTCTTGGTAAACACCTACCTATCACGGCAGGATTGGAGTGCCATAGGCAGGGCAGGCGGGGCAAAAAAGGTTCCAACCATCATTGGCCAGAATGAAGTGGAAGTCGACGCACCCAGAATGAAACACGTGACCGCACGACAAGACTCGAAGGCGTCGCCCCACAAAGGGACGATTGCAGAGGAAGAACATTTACCCGATTCTCCGCCGTGTCGGCTGCTAGGAAGACGATGTTGCCGATCTGGTCGGCCGCTTCCATCCGAAAGTGCGCAGCTCCGCCCTCCCTGAAGAACTGGTACCGCGGACCAACGCCCCCCCTCTCCCACCGCTCCAAGAGACAAGAGGAGGCCGGGAGGAAGCCGCCTCCGCACCACGGCGGACCCTCCATGTTCCAAACGAAGTTCCAACGAGAGAGGAGGGTCGGCGCATCCGGCTTCGATGGGTGGCCGAGTGAGGCCTCGAAGACAACATGGGCGGCTCCCGTGAGGATTGGAGAGGATTCTTAAAATCTTGATCAGGCCTCTCTCGAGTCTCGCCTCTGTTCTTTTTCCGAATCTATTTACAAATTTCTTTAATGAGTTCTTCGGCTAGTCCGGGTTTATATGCGAAGAAGAGGCGGTGAGTTGCCTATGGGATTTGGGATGACGTGAACAAGCTATCCGGTTGGGCAAGGACCATGGGCCCAGATCCCGTCCGCTAACATA
Source organism: Hyparrhenia diplandra (assembly GCA_015847255.1). Lineage (NCBI taxonomy): Eukaryota > Viridiplantae > Streptophyta > Magnoliopsida > Poales > Poaceae > Hyparrhenia > Hyparrhenia diplandra. The sequence continues at coordinate 38,743 of JADLZK010012512.1, forward strand.
GTCATGGGCTTGAGCTCCACGGTCATGGCGGGAAGTAGGAAAAACACACCGAATGTCGTCGATGCCCTCCATGAACTTTGACGAGGACTCTATTTTCATGGTTATTCATGGTGAGGTGTGAGGTTCGTGTAAAAGCTGTCTTTTTCGAGAACTTGCAAGTATTGAGAATTGGACTAAATACCAAATCTTTTGTTTGGGTGTAGATGAATTTTCTATTTGGAATCCAGTGGTACATCAAATACCAATTCCTGTTTGGATGTATTGTGGGGTGAGAGGTGTGCTGCGGGCGAGAGTTGAGAGGGAGGTGGACAAAGTGGAGTGAGTTGTTATTATAAGAACATAGTGGCAGCTATGTGGGTGAGAGGGGAACAAAGTGGACGAACTTTTTATAAGAATAATGGTTTTTTTAGATAACTCACGGGAGGGGACAGTCCCCCACCTGGTTGCTACATTGACAATTGGCTCTTAAACAACCAACAGGGTTTTGTTTTGAAATGTGCTTAATAAGAAAAATATTTGAGCACCAGTCTAGATCATAGTGAAATCCATCTTCATCTTCCTTGATTGTTTAGACAAAAGAAGGGGGGGGGTTGCAGTATATATTTAGATCCATTTCATGAAATCCATCTTCATCTTCCTTGATTTTGTAGCAAAAAACTCTTCAAATGAGACCATATGATATGCATAACCTTATGTCGTGCTTAACATTCTCAAATACACTTGCTTCATGCTTCATACTTCATATGATACGATGATATCCATAACAAATAAACCATTTCATCAAATGCATTTGCATTGTTGGGTTCTACTTGAACTAGATTGTTTCTATGATATCATGTCATTTTGGCTTTTATTACAACATAATATGGAATACTCTCGAGTTTGTCTTGTCGAACAACTTTGAATCATACAACAATCCATATCTCAAGTGTATGTCATACAAACAAATTTCTATTCAACACTTAGCAAATTTGTTAGACTTGTAGTCATGTTATCATTCAATCCACATGTTATCATTTTTTTTTTTTGAAACGAACCACATGTTATCATTCAATCCACCAAAAGGGTACATGCACTTACAACACTTACATGCACATTTCCTTTTTTGAAGCAAAAAATATGTCAAAAGTACTCCACATAATTTTGCTAGTTCTAAACACATGTGATGTAAAATGAGAACAATCTACTCATTTTGTTTCACATTACAATTCATCCTATATTAAACTTATCTAGC
>JADLZK010012514.1:0-36182 GCA_015847255.1 Hyparrhenia diplandra
CATAGCTCACTTTAGATACATATCCAGTTAGAGTAGGTTTTCGGTTCATTTGGGGAGTTTTTTTTTTTTTTGGATTATGCAATCTAGATTGAAAATGTAGCATCCGGCCGCGAAGTGCCACATCTTTCCGACTTTGAATTCCCTCATGGCGCATTGTGGGGTTTTCTCTGAATTAATCATCAACCATAAGAATATTTTGATTTTTGGAGGGATCACGCCCTGTGACCTTGTAGCCGAGCCTTGACCTTCATCGGGATATGTGCCATTGTCATTGGCGGTCATAAGATCATAGGTAGATTTATGAGAAAATCTTTTGTTTTGCCAAATGTCGGATGATTGATCTCCGGTTGATGAGTCCTTAAAATCACGAAAATCTTTGTTTTCGGATTTGCAATGTCAGGTGAAAATGTAGCATCCATATATAAAAAGAAGTTTGTGTGCTATGCATTTAAGCCCATTGGATGGTCTTGTTTTTTGATTTGGCGTTAGCCCACATTAAACTTGACTAGCTATCATTTGACACATTATGTTTTAATACGGATAGTATTGGCACTTTAGGTTTTTAGAAATTAATCACGTGAGTCAAGTTTTTGAATGTCGCTCCAACTTGGATGCTCCATTTTTTTTGACTATTAGACATTGACTCATTGATGTGGATTTTTTTTTGATGGTCTTGGCCATTGATGTTAAGCGTTACTATGCAAATGAAGATCTGTATGAAAGAACTATACGTGATATGATGAACTACGTGTGAGTTTATATTAAAACAAATTTTTAGTTCAAATTAATAATTTATGTTCCTCGATCATATTGCGGCCTTGCTTCTCTGTTGCAGTATGTCGACAATGAGGTGGGGTCAAGCTCAAGGGAGGAAACATGGAGATGGTGGAGCCCACGAAGGAGAGCGGCTTGGAGGATTTACAAAAAGATCTATTTCTTTGGAGTGCCTTTGTTAATACGAACATTCAAATCATTGAGGATTGAGGAAGGAGGTGAAGCGGTGCAAGAAGCTGTGTTCCGATTGAGAAGGATGGCCTGGAGGATGGCATGAGACCATCGGCCATTCATATATTAGTCTCTTAGTGCCCTAGGAGGCAAAAAAGACATTAAGCGTCACGGTGGCACATGGTTGCCTGAATGTGAACAAGATATTAAGTTTCATCTACGGTGTCATGGGGATGCCCTTTTAATAATTCTTATTATCTTATTAAATTATTAGTGTTGTTCATGTATTTGTGTTTGAATTTTCAAATCTAAAAACACATGCCAAATCAAGTCGGCTAAGGCGGCATTTGAAATATTCATCTAGATGGTTGTCTATGTAAGATACATATGCATTAGCTCAAGGATTTGAACCTATCCTTTTTTTTGGCTTGGTCGATATCTTTGTTTTAACTAACATAGCTCTCGATTACTTTGTGTGTGAGCATGGCATATTTTAGCTCCCAAAAACACAACAAAAAAGTTTGAGATGATTTAGAAAGTGGTACTACACATCTCACACTACCATGGGCATCTCTCACCTAGTAACTAGAACATGTGTGAGATAATGGGGCATTTCAGGATGTGCAACAAAGGGAATTGACTCGAGATTTTTTTTGTCAACATGCTACACAAAAAAGGAGGTGACCATGCAAATTTTAGGGTTTTTTATCTTGATTTTGGTATTTTAACATTTTTTTCTTGAGTAAAATCAACTAATAATCACAATAAAGTTAAACTTGGCCTAAAATTTGCTGCACCTAACTATGATTTAGTTCCATAGACACCCGAAAAAAGTTTGAGATATTTTTGAGAAAGTGGTACTACACATCTCAAGCTAGCATGAGCATCTGTCACTAGTGACTAGAACATGTGAGAGGATGTGGGCCATTGTGAGGATGTGCAACAACACTTTCTTAGAATCAACTCAATTTTTTTTTTTTGTCAACATGATACACCAAAATGAGGTGTTCATGCAAATTTTTAGATTTTTTACCTTGATTTTTGGTATTTTAACATTTTTTTTAAAGGTAAATCAACAAATAATTACAATAATTGGTAAACTTGGTCTAAAAATTAAACAAATTCATACTAAACCATAGTTTGGTTCCATAGACACCCCAAAAAAGTTTGAGATGATTTTGAGAAAGTGATGCTACACATCTCAAACTAGCAAGAGTAATATCTTTCAAGTGTGATACAAACATTTGTGTGAGATGTGGGTCATTGTGAGGATGTGTAGCAACACTTTGTGGGGAATCGTCTCATAATTTTTTATTAACATGCTACACCAAAAGGAGGTGTCCATAAAAATTTCAGATTTTTTTACCTTGATTTTGGTATTTTAAACATTTTTTCTTGACTAAATCAAATAATCACAATAATAGGTACACTTGGTGCAAAAATTGCACAAATGCACACAACATCATAGGGTTGACTCCATAGACACCACAAAAAGTTTGAGATGATTTTGAGAAAGTGCTACTACACATCTCAAACTAGCATGAGCATCTCTCACCTATAGAGTAGAACATGTGAGAGATGTGGGCCATTGTGAGGATGTGCAACAACACTTTCTTAGAATTGACTCAGATTTTTTGTCAACATGCTACACACCAAAAGGAGGTGTCCATGCAAATTTTTAGTTTTTACCTTGATTTTTGGTATTTTAACATTTTTTTTCTTGAGTAAATCAACAGGATAATCACAATAATATTTGAATTATATACATGTTAGGAAACAAAATAAACAATTGTGGCCTAAGTGTGGGACCTACGAAAACTCATGGAAAAAAAAAAGATTGGTAGCATGACCTTCCCAAACTTAGGCACCAAAACAAATAAAAAAAAATCAAAAACTTCCCAAATTTGAAAAGTGCGCCATTTTTTACCTCCCAAAATTTTTTTAGCAAAGCGCCAAGCTATATCAGCCCCCCCATGGGGCGCCGTTTTTAGCTTACGCTTATAATGACACTCTTAGGTATTCCCTCCCCTATTCCCCTCACAAAACCAATCTAGAATTGAGTTAGCTAGGGTTCTAGCGGGTAAGCCCACCACCGGCATCCTCCTTCCACCACTCCGTTGCCGGGATGCCCTCGTCGGCGAGGCGGCAAGGAGGACCAATCGAGGGGCGATGCTTGGCGCACACATAGCATAATCGGTGCATTGATAAGAGTGATGCTTAGGGCGTCGGCATCCTCTTTGGGTCTGCCGTCCCAAAATAGCATCCACGAGAGGGTGGGCGTAGAAGATGCGGCTGACGGCGACCAAGATCCACCGAAACTTTTCGACCTACGTCTCGGGGAAGAGGCCGACAATAGGTACATGCTATTATGTTGCCGGTCGGATGATTCTCTGCTAGTGCTTCGTTTTTCTTTTTGATGAAATACGCTAGTTCTCACGTATACCCTATATTACATGCTTTTTGTGCTCGCGTTTTTAATTAAAATGTCATCGCCCGTATATGCGGAAACGGGAGGAGAAATTTGGGCGACATATGTCGTTTGTTTGGGGAGTGAGGAGGGACAAGATGTAGTTAAAGGGATTTAGAGTTGAGAAGAGTCTAATCACGCTTGATAACTTAACAATATTGAAATCAAAAGCGGGGTATGGGTCTAGGGACTACATGTACTTCCAAGGAAGAGAAGTGTTGATGATCTGGGGGTAGCAACACTATGTGTCGAATCGATGTTGATGCATTAGACATGGTAGATAATAACCAGGATGAGAGGGTTATTACTATAGTTTTGTATAAGAATCCGGCCGGCCGAGATGCATGTATTGCCATTAAAAACTAGAGGTTCCTCGATAGTGATGAAGACGAAGAGATGCAGATTTTTGAATTGGATGCATACAAGCGATGGCTAGATATTATGCATACAAGGGAGCAAGCCATGGGTGAGTTATGATAAATCCTAGTATGTATATATAAAAGTTGGATTTTTTGCAATGCACTCATGACTCTTATAATCGTTCTTTTAGGAGTTTCAAGATATATACGGGGAGGACACCATCAAGACATACGAGAATGGTTGCGGGTTGAAGGAAAACTTGATTACATCAGTAATATCCCCTAGTTGTCATACAAATTACCATTCTTTTTGCGGACTTCAAATTATTCTAGCTCATCATTTGACAAAATTGTCTGCTGATTCGTATAAGGATGTTAGCCCACCGATAAATTCTAGTCAAGAGAGCAACCCTAACACCACCCGGACCTAGCACATTCTCATGCTCGGCGTTGGAGAGCAGATCAAGGTAATAGTAATTTGTGTTTATTTTGAATTAGTTTTGTGTTTTATTTATGTCGACCCTATATGCATTACGTTGTTTAATAACTATTATAACATTTTGTTTCAATGGAATAGGCTCGAGAAAATGGGAAGAAAAGAGGATGTGGTACCATGAAATGCTTGAAGGGTCTCTACAAGAGAATCAGCCACGGGCAATCAAAAGCCCGACCGATTCGGTTCTCCATACTTGGAAGGGTTTGTAGGTGAGAACTCCGCATTTTCACTTACGAAATAGTATTTTCTACAAGGAAAAGGGCGCCACTCATTGGAGTGAGAACATGGAAAGATATCCATCCTGAAGTAAAAGAGTCAATAGCATGTGATATATTGGTAAGTATCTTTTTGCTTGTGTATGAATTTTCATCATATATAATCTATAATGACAACTGACCTAGTTTATAATTATATAATAGGCTAGTTGGGAGCTTGAGATAATTTGGATTCAAGGAGAATGATATGGGGCATAGCTAAAAGAGCGTTACAGGGATGGCGTTCCACTTTTAAGTGCTATAGCCAAGTCATACAACGGCTACCACGAGAGAATGATGCTGGTTTAAGAATTAGATTATGTCGAATGGCACTATACATTTGAAGTATTTTAGGACTGCAACATTCAAGGTGCATTCACATTGTTACTATTCTTAACAATAGCAATTTCAAAAAAATGGCTCTTTCTCAGTCTTTAAGATTATTCTTCAAATCTATGCATTACGTAGGAAGAAACGAGTAGAAAGAACTCCGCAAATCGGTCCCTTAAAAAGACCACACATTTACCATAGCTCCACGGCCGGGTACTATTCAATGAACCTTTTTGTTTGCTCCTAACTACAAATGTCTTTGGTTTTGATATGCTTGACATTTTTTTCAACTATTTTTGGTCCACATAGAGTTCATTTGTAGCAATTCCTAGACATATTCGTAACATGGAGAAATTATCTATCGATTTATTTTTTAAAAAACCGGTTTATTTATTGTTCATAATACATTGTATTACTTTTTTAAGGGGTGATCTTAATCTTATTTTTGGTCAATGACTTTTACGTCCTTAGGTTACGTGTCTAGCTATGCGTATCATTTCATAGATTCTTACTACCTTTGTGAATGTTTTACGTTTGGTGTCAAAGTGTTAATAGTTGAGTTCATTATATCTTTGTCATTACGATAATTTTATGATGAGCAATGAAACTTTTGGTTAGCCAATTTCTTTGTTTGCCCCTTTTGATAATTTTAGTTTACTCGATGCTAAAACAAATGTCATTCATTCTATCCGGGGAAAGATTGACAATTCAAATGGAGCGAACAAGATGGATCGTCATGATGGGATTCTTGATCAAGTGATGGGAGTGTTGATCGTTTCCTCATCAAACTATGATTTATTGCGTATCGTGTGTCGATGTAGTGGTTCGTTCAAGCAATGCGGTGTGTTGGAAACTTGTTAGTTTTTAAGTACCATACCTATCAAGTTGATGTAGTACATGGTTTGTTCAAACAATGTAGTACGTGTGATGGAATTTTATCTTGAATGGTTAAATCGGTGTATATAAGTATGATATGTATATATTATTGCATAAATATTATTGATCTGAAATATATGAGTGTGCAGAATAGACATGTGGCAATAGCTACAAAATTATGGTAGCAACAACATTAGGTGGGAAAAGATATTTTATCCTATCGCAACCCATTTTTTTGATGTCATAAAGGTCAAAGCAATAGAGGTGGCCACATGTAACAACCATTCAAAGCTGTATGGTTTTGGTAGTAATATAATGGCCAACCTATAACAACCAATCCTAGTTGGTGGCAATTGTGGTGGTTATTTAATAGCACCCACAAAACCTTTGGTGGCAATATTAGTAAACAACTATAGCATCCAAATACAATTCGTAGTAATAAATGGGAACACATATAGCACCCAAGCAAACTTTGGTGGCAATATCGGTCAACAAGTATAGCATCCAAACACAATTCGTAGTAATAAATGGGAACACATATAGCACCCAAAAAACTTTTGGTGGCAATATTGGTCATCAAGTATAACATCCAAATAAGTTTCGTAGTAATAAACAAGAACACATATAGCATCAAAAAACCTTTGGTGGCAATATTGTTCATCAAGTATAGCATCCAAATTAATTTCGTAGCAATAGAAAGGAACACATATAACACCCAAAAAACCTTTGGTGGCAATATTGGTCATCAAGTATAGAATCAAATTAATTTCGTAGCAATAGAAAGGAACACATAGCACCCAAAAACCTTTGGTGGCAAAAATATGGATCATCAAGTATAGCATCAAACATAGTTCGTAGTAATAGAGGGGAACACATATAGCACCCAAAGCAAGTTTGTGGCAAAAAGCGTGTAGCAACCACAACTAGAGCATAGCAATACAATCCTTTACAACGCCTCTTTTTTTAGAATTGCAACGCTCGATTGTTAGATGCCATTGAGACCTCTAGCATCACCTGAAATGTTGCAATAGGATACAATAGCACCAACTAGGCGTGGCAATATAGTCTTGTTTCAACACCTCATTGGGTTGCAATACAAAAAAAATTGCAACACCCAAATGGCCATCGTGGTTGAAGTTTAATACCACGGACTTTTGGCGCATCTCAAGTTTACCAAATCGTTTTGGTTGCAATTTCAGCTATTGCACCCAAAAGCGGCATATTACAACACAATTTGTGTGTTGCTATTCACCGAAAACTACGTAGTGGCGGTCGAAGCACGGGCTGGGCGCGGTGCTCCGCCGCGAGGATGGAAGCGGCGTCCCCCGACCTCCATAGCAGCATCGAGATTGCTCGGGATGCTCGCTACCGCATCACCGCCAGCCCGCCAGCTCGGAAGACAGCCGAGATCCGGCGGCGTGAGGGAGTACAACATGATGTATGGGAACCCGACATACAACGCCCTCTCAAAGTACTCGGCCCTACGATCACTACGATCCGGCCCTACCATCGGATCTTCGGTCGGGTCGGTGGCCATTGGGCTTTAAGGGCACCAACGCCCTCTCAAAGTACTCAGGTGATCAAGACCCCGTGGCTTGGGTCATGCTCTCTGAGATCGCGATCAGATCGGGCAAGGGGAGGGCGTTATGGCTAACTACTTCGATCAGCCTCGACCGAGGGCGGCCAATCGCTGGCTCTGGCCCTCCGGAAGCAAGGCTACGTACATGGACGGCGTCAAAGAGATCTTCATCAGCACCTACAAGTCCACATGCAAGCGATTGGGCGCAATGCGACACGGGAGCGGTGCGCTTCGCCGCAATGAGCCACTCCCGGGAGTACATCCGGCGTTTCTCCGAGGTTCGCCCTCGGCGATCCCGAGACATCACCGACGAGGAGTGCGTCGGAGCGTTCACTAAGGGCCTCGTCTCCAATGGCAACCACGGCGGCCCCGGCAAGAAGCTCCACAAAACAAAGGTCACGACCATGTCAAGCTATTGGGCGCGGGCGCGGTTTCTTGCGGGCGGGGCGAAGCGAGATGCGTTTTCCACAAGGATTACGGCTACTGCGCGACGGAGCACTCCGAGACGTGATGCCCGCGATGATAGCGGCGACGACGAGCATCGCGATAGCTGCCACCACGGCGACTCCGCAACATCGATCGCCGGACGAAGGTCGCGAAGAACTATCGCTGGCGGCCCGCGATCGGAACCGGCGCCGGAGGAGGGGGCATCAACAACGTCAAAGCCCGGCGGAAGGAAGAAACCACTCAACTAGCAAGACCCGATCAAGAAGCTTTTGCCGCGGCAAGTGCCCGGGCACCCGAGACTTGAATCATAGTGCGCCGAGTGTCGGCACTTTAATGCTGATCACGTGCGAGCGGCGAAAGAAGCTCAAGATCAGCGATGAACAGCGGAGGAGGCACCCAAGGTCGCCCGCGCAACAACCCGAAGATGACCCGGATGACGGCGTCGATCCCAAGCACCGTTATGCTTTTGAGGGCGGCGTCATCCATATGATCATGGGGCGGCCACTATGGCTGCGAGGTGGGGCGGGATCGCCGCGTCTCCACCCGTAATGTCTTGACCATCAAAGACTTCAGCGAGGGGTCACGGATCCGATATGGCCCTACGTTCTCGAACGGGTCATCACCTTCGACGCGGCGACCCACCGGTGGTGCAATGACCCGTACCCGGGCGGTTCCCACGTGTCCCGATTCGGTGATCGGGCGCGTGCTTTCGAGAAGGTCCTCATCGGAGAGGAGTGCCCTCAACATGCCGTTCGAACTCGATGAAAAAGCTCACGGACATCACCAGGGCGACCTCAAGCCGCACGACCATCCGCTCGGGGGGAATCTGCGGAGAATCATCCACTCCTCCGGGCCGGGTTACGCTACGATGTATAGTTCGCAACGCCAAGCACCACCGCATCCGATTACATGACTTTTCGCCGTCGCGGACTTCGAGTCATCGTATTCACGCCATTATCGGGCAGCTGGACGACCCGGGCTTATGGCGGTCGCGCACTACGGCTACCTCATCCTCAAGATCCCCATAGAGAAGGGGGTCCTTACATGCGAGCCAATGTTCACATGGCATTCGTCTGCGAGAAGGAGGGCCTCGACAAGCGGGAGTTTATCCTCCATTCGATACGGCGGGGAGGAGGTCATCAGAATGCGAAGAAGCTAAACCCCTCCGACCTCGAGATACCAGGAGGAGCGGAAGAAGACCACCAAGCCATCGGATACTAAGGATATCCGGTGGTGGGGCGACGCATCCAAGACGACCAAGATAGGCGTCAACCTTGACCCGAAATAGGAAGACACGCTTCGTCCGGTTCTAAGGGAGAAGCGTGAGCATTTTCGCGTGGAAACCCGCGGACATGCCCGTAGTACCTCGGGCGGTCGAGCACCGCCCTACGTGTCAAGCGGGCTGCCCGCCGCGGCGCCGAAAAATGCGTCGTTTTAATAAAGAAAAATCATTTGCTATTAAAAGCGAAGTAACTAGGCTACTAAGCTGCCGGTTTTATTCGTGAAGTGTATCATCATTTGGATAGCTAATTCGGTCCTTGTAAAAAGAAGAATAAAGAATGGAGGATGTGCGTTGATTATACCGATCTCAATAGGGCTTGCCCTAAAGACCCTTTCGGTCTCCCCATTATCAATCGGGTTGTCGACTCCATCGAGGTTGCGAGCTACTTAGCTTCTGGGATCGCTACTTGGGCTATCATCGATTGCCCTCGCGGTTGAGGACCAGGAAAAGACTTCCTTTATCACTCCGTTCGGGGCCCTCTTTGCTACAATACTATGTCGTTCGGGTTAAAAACACCGAGCTACATACCCGCCCGGGCTATCTGAGGGCTTCTTAGGGAACCTTATCCCGACCTCGCCGGGGCTTATGTCGACGATGTCATGGTGAAGACCAGGCGCCCTCTCCTCCGGTCGACGATCTTACAAAGGGTATTCGCTAAACTAAGCAGTACCGGTGGAAACTAAACCGGGAAAGTGTGTCTTTGGCGTCCCTTCCGGCAACTTACTTGGCAACATCGCCAGACGGGCGGTATCAAGCGAACCGAGAAAAAATTAGCGCCATCATGCGGATGAAACCGCCCAAAAATGTTAAAGACGTCCGTAAATTGGATGGATGCATGGCGCCTTGAGTCGTTTTATTCGCCGCGGCTCGGTGAAAAAGGACTGCCGTTCTTCAAACTCCTTCATGTAGGAGAAGCTTCAAGGTGGACCAACGAGGCTCAAGAGGCCTTCAAGCGGCTTCAAAAATTTCTTACCACACCACCCGGTGTTGGTGGCCCCGAACGGCGAGGAGGAGATATTGCTCTACATCGCGACCGACCAGCGGGGTAGTTAGCACCGCGTTGGTTGTCGCAGCCAGCGGAGGAGCAAGGGCATGTATACCCCATCCGGTGGGGGTCTACGTGCGAAGTACTCAACGCGATTCAAACAAAGGTACTTGCATATCCGAAGTTACTCTATGGGATTCTAATCACGCCCCAAAGTTACGACATTACTTTTGACCTCCATCCGATCACCGTGGTGTCCGATTATCCTTTGGGTGACGTCCCCGCGGAACAAAGATGCCAACGGTCGTATATGCAAGTGGGCGATTGAGCTCAACTTCGTTCACCATCGAATACAAGAATAGAGTACAATCAAGTCACAAGCCTTGGCAGATTTTGTTTGCGAATGGGCCGGACCTCGAGACTCCCCTTGAAGACACCAATGAGGTGATTTGGACAATGTACATCGATGGCTCGCTCAACATTGATGGCCGGGTGCGGCGTCTACATCATATCACCTTCGGGAGGCGGGGCTCGGTGTGTTCGCGGATCCACTTCGGCGTCTAACAATGCGCGAGTATGAGGCTGCCCTTCACGGCCTCCGTATCATTTGTTCGGCTAGGGATTTGCGATTATAGGTGTTAGGGGACTCGGCATTGGTGATCAAGTAGGTCAACAAAGATTGGGATTGCAAGAGTGAAAAGATGGGCGCCTATGTGGCGGCAACAAGGAAGTTGGAAGGCAAGTTTTACGGGCTCGGCCGATCATGTGGTGCGGGACTACAACCCGGGCCGTAGATGAACTTTCAAAGCTCGGTTCCTCTCGGGCAAAGATACGGCAGCGTCTTCGTCGAAGATCTTTGGAAACCGACCATCGGTGATCCTATGCAGGGCCTCCGCTTGAAACGGTGACCACATAGTCACCATGATGTCCCACCCGCGTCGATGAAGATTGGCGGGTCCCGGTCACCAAATACATGCGGGAAGCCCTCATTCCGAAGACAAACGGAGCAAGAACGCCTCATCCGGAGAAGAAAGAATTACGCCCTAGTCGACGGTTTCCTCATGAGGAAGAGCACGGGGATCGGGTCCCCGAGAAGTGCATATCGAAGAAGATGGTATTAAATTGCTCGATGAGATGCGGTGGGATCTGTGGTAATCATGCTACCTCTCGTACTTTGGTCGGCAAGGCTTTTCGCGTAGGATTCTATGGCCGACAGCCGGTCGCCACATAGGGCACCTAGTACGTCATTGCCGCGAACTGTCAATTCTTCCGGCGTACTTACACACGTGCGGCGCACGAGCTCCGGACTATACCGGCGGCATGGCCTTTCGTCTTGCTGGGGACTTGATGCCATAGGGCCTTCCAAAGCAGCCCCGGGTGGTTTCAAGTGGATCTTCGTCATGGTCGACAAATTCTCCAAGTGGATCGAGTACCTCCCGTTGGTTGATGCCAACCAGCATAAGGCCGTCGAGATGCTCGATGAGGTTATCCATCGTTTTGGCATCCCAAACTCCATTATCACAGATCTCGGCAGCACTTTCACCGGCAGCCACTTTTGGGATTTCTGCGAAGACAAAGGCATTGGGTGAAGTATGTGTCTGTCGCACACCCTCGTGCCAACGGGCAGGCCGAACGAGCAAACGGTATGATATTAGAAGCACTGCGTAAGTTTACTCTTCCCACCCGGGCGGAAATACCACGCCGGGCCGGGCTTAAAGAGCTGCTGCCGGGCCGATGCCCGGGACTCGAACCTAGCCTAGCCGCGGCACGGGCGTTTTCTCCATACTTCATGGTGTTTGGCTCGGCGGTCCTCCCGGCCGACGCCGCCTTTCGCTCTCCCGGTGGAGAATTATAATGAAGAAGTTTGGGGCAGCTCGAAGATGATGATCTCATCGCGCTCGAGGAAGCCCGCCGCAATGTTGCACGCGGAATGCTAAATACCTCGGCGTTGATGATATTACAATTGCAATGTCTTGCGGAAGAGCCGCTGCGGTTGGCGACCTAGTCCTTCGAAGGAAGCGGAAGAGCGTTCACAAAAGCCGGGTTCTCATTGGGAAGGCCCCTTCAAAGTGAAGGAGGTAACCCGAGCCGAGGAGCTTCTGATTGACCACCATGGGCGATATCGATATCCCTAACTCACGGAACATTGAGCATCTATGACGATTTTTCGTAACTTCGGGGACTCTACGTAAGCCGCCTTGTATCATCTTTTACTTTTACTGCCGCATGATTAATAAAGTTTTTTGAGTTCGTTGACATGGTTATATTTTTTCGACCAACACAATAATTTATCTCCATGCTCGACCAAACTCTAAAAGTCACTTTGGACCCCTAGAGTCGCCCTCGTACTTGGTGGTTTTCGCAATATGCGTGACTGGGTGTACTCCCCACATAGACTAACTTTTGGCGGGTGGCTCCTTAAGCGTAGTCGAACGGCCCAATAGCTTGCTCGAGCATCGCGTCTCCTACTACGCGGCTATACCGCGCGTTAAGGCAGGGCGTCTACCATAGGTGACATCCTTTTCGACTACAACTTCTATGTAAACATATTATCGCCGACTATAATCGTATGCATGCTAAAATGATTATGAAATAAAACAAAATACGAGCTATTAAATGCCACCCACATCAGGAGGCGTGGCTCGGCTAAATCACGTGTTTTTCACTATTTTTTCACCCTAAAAGTTTCTTGCTATGGCCAAAAGAAACAAAAAAATACCGCTTTACAGGGCAAACTTCACGTGGGACTTCACCTTCAACAACTCACGGGGAGGGTTCATCTCATCGGCAAGCCGCTGCGTGCGCCGTCGGCCTCCGGCGGCAGTTGGTTGAGCGGCGGCCTCCGTTGTCCCTTGTAGCGTAGCCTAGGCGGGGCGCGCTGAAACTCTAGCGGGATAATGGGGAGCGCCACCGCCCGAGGCGTGTTGAGCGGTGTCGCGGGTCACTGGCGGGTGAACTCCATGAAGTTCTCCCAGGCCACCGCCAAGGCCGCTTATTTGCTCCCACGTTCTGTGTGTCCGGGGGGGCGCTTCCTCCGGATTGGCCCCGCCGACCGCGTAGCCATGGATGGCATTGAGGATTGGCCGGCGCCCTTGAAGCCCGGCTCTCGGTCGCGACCCTTCGGAGGGCACGCGCTCGACCTCCGGCTCGTATCTCGCATCCGGAGGCAGCTACGCCCGGTTAAAAACATACACGATAAGTTCGGACACTTCATTCTTCTAATCTTTTGGCGGTACTTGTTCATTGACGGAAGGACACCGTCAGTCGCGACGGCGGTGGTATCGGGGAGCTCCTCAGGCCCGACATCGACCGCTCATTCGCCGCACAAGATTCTTGGCTGCGAGTCTCCATGGGCGACTCATACTCTACAAGGTATCATGAAATAGAATATAATTTGCATTATTACTAACTAGTTTTTGCAAAGATCTCTACACCTTATCGTTCGGCCAGAGCGAAGAAACGACACCGATAACGACACTCACCACCGAGCACTTGCCTCCCGGGCCTCGCGGCGTGTCCTCTCGCCTCCCGTGGGCCGACTTCTCGCGCTTCCTCCTCGCGCTTTGGCGGTCGGCGTACTGGGCCGCGCTGGGCTAGCCCGCGGTCCGCGCCGCGACCAGCGGTGGCCCTGACGGCGCCGCTGCTCCAACCGGAGGCACCCTCTCGACTCAGCAAAACAAGGCTCGCGGGCTGGGGAGACGCCCCCCTTCCCCCGCAGCAGCACACCGTCGGGCGCTGCCATTGCCGGCCGCCAGCGGCCCTCTCGCCTTGAGCCCGCTCTCATGCAAGGCGGTCGCGCCTCCCGAGAGAGCTCATCCTCGCTGCTCTCGTTCAAGCCCCTCCCGCTAGGCCCCTCGCATTCCTCAAGTTCCTCCCAGCCGCCGGTCTCTCGGTCCGCATATGCCGCCGCAGGCACAGTTACAACACTACATATATAAAGACAAACCACGACAATGGATGGCAATGTACTTACTGTATGGACGGCTGGCTTCTCCTCGAGCTGACGTGCGGGCGAGGAGTTGGCTCATCTTCTTCCTCCACGTCGGGCCACTCTGTCCCGAAATGCCGCTCCGGTGCATCCTCCGCGCCCGGCGTACCAGCCCCGTCCTCATCCATCTCCTAGTCTTGGCCCTCCACTTGGATATAATCCAAGGAGGACTCGGCCGAGTGGGAGGTGTGGGACGACTTCAAGGGGCCTTGGCGCCACCGGTGCCGGAGCATCGTCACCGGGCACTTGGCGTCCGAGCGCCTCCCGGGCTATGCTCTGCACGAGCGCCATCACCTGCCTGGCTGGCGTTGGCGGTGCTCGGCGGTCGCGGCTGGCTCGGTCCACGACCCCTACATAGACAACATCACTCAACGCATTCGCCTCGACAATGTGCATGATTACAATGCGCCGGAAAGTACTCATCGTCGCAGGCAAAACGGAGACCACAAATGCGCCTCCGTGAGCCGCCACCACCGCGCCACCTTCCGCTCGCGGCGCCGTATTGCCGCCGCCATGAGGACCGGGCGTTTCACGCCGGGGCTTCTCCTCCGCATCGAGGCCGCGATACAACATGACGACCATCACTCAACGTGGTTAACTCGGGGGACTTGAGAACACCGGAGAATACTTACAAACGCCGCAGAATCAACACGACATCTTCTTCTTCGTCGACAACACAAATGCCCCTTTTTGTGGGCGAGCTTCGCTTGGTGGCGACGGAACGGTCGCCCCGCCGTCACTTTCTCCCGATGACCCCGCGACGGTCGGGTTCTCGAGGGGGCGCTTTTGCCATCGCCCGCCCCTCACCGCCGCATCACCCTCTTGTTCTCTCGGTGCCGCGTGCGCTGGCGGCAGCATTCCGACGAAGCACGACCACGCCGCGACGGCGCTTCCTTTGGGAGACAAAGCTGAAGTACCGGCCCGCGACATACCGTGGATTCAGATATGTATATAATAAAGGGCTACATTCATAATCGCGAAGTCTATGCATCAATCAATCAATACAAACCAAGCGACACTTACTAACGGCGGGCGGGTTCCCAACGTTGAACGAGGACATCGCTGAGGGTCATGGGGCGCACCGGCCGGCCGCCAGGATTCTTCGACACCCGGTTGCGCACTCCGCGATGGCGCCCAATTCGCCGACTCCCCGAGTGTCGCCGTCTCGCCCAAAGGTAATCGAACCCGGATGATCCCCCCTCCGCTTTGAGTGGCCGCGTTGTCCGCGCTCCACGGCGGTGTGCGCCGATGTCGATGCCATCCACGCGCGCATCGCCAATCATCTCCACCGCCCCATCACCCGCCGCATATCGCTGGCTCGGGGCCTCGCTTCCAGCCTTGGTCTCCTCACCGCACACGGGCCTGACGTACGCAGACATCGCACCTCCGACATGGGCAGTGGTGAACCACCGCATGAACCAAAGATGCAACGTTGATGGCAGCGGTGTAGTGGGAACGGCCAGCCCGGTTCCCGGAAGCCACATACACGCGCCCACGATGCGCGACCTCGAATCTCCCTTCAAAACCGACATAGAAGAAGTACCTCCACAGTTGAGGTTGGGGGAGGATGCCGAGGAAGCACTCACGCAGGGTGATGAAGATGGCGATGTCGAGGATGGCGTTCATGGCTAGGTGGCATAGCCGAGCCCGTAGTAGGCGAGGAGCTCCGTGAGGAACGGGTGCGCCGCATGCCGAACCCGCGCTGTAAGTGGCTCGAACACCACTACCTCATCTGCCCTGAGGCATGGGGTACTGGTTCCACCTCCGACCCTCCACCGGCAACAACTTGCTCCGGCAAGACGCCGGGGCATCCACGAGCTTTTGACGGTGTCGCGGGTGGATCGCGACGAGGGTCCACCCTCGGGTCCATGTGGATGATGGGGTCCTCCGTCGCAAGGGGCACGGGTCCACCGCTACCCCGCACCAGCGCATTCACTGGCTGACCAGCAGCTGCTCCACCGCTGTCCTCCTAAGCAAAGACCTTCGCGTGACCTCGACGCCCCCTCCACGCGACACAAAGAATCCATCTCCCCCGAACGGTTCTACATTGCAAGAAGATGAACAAAGGTCGATAAAAATCGAAAAGCTTCCACCTGCATCCAAATCGACTTCATTTGAACTCAATCGACAAAGAAATCTACGTGATCTACAAGGCACTTACCTCTAGCGGCCGGTGGCGCGATGAAGGCCGAACTCCGGGCGCTGCCACAAACCCTAGCTCCGGCCATCAGAAAGTGTGCGGTGGGAGAGAGGCGTGCTCGGGAAGATGGTCGGCTGCCCCGGCGATGAGACGAGGAGGAGGTGGGTGCCGGCATTTATAGTCCCTGGCCGCATCCCTTGGGTTGCCGTGATGGGCAACCGGCGGCGACGCTGGGCCCGCGCCCCCGCTTCCCGTGTTGAGTGCGTGCGCCAGCGGCGACGCGGCTTGCCATTATTGCGCTTTCCGTGTACAAGGCCGAGGCGCCGCACGCTGCCCCCTCATTTCGTGACCGGTTTGTTCCCCGCGACGATCTCGATATTTATTAAAACCGATATACATTGCCTTTCCGATTCGTTCGGGCACGAGCGGCCAAATCTTCTCGACGAAGCTTCATCCTTAACTTGGGATGTTACAGATTTTTCTCGTTGGACTTTTCCTTGATTCCCGCTACCAAGATCCCCTACCATTATGAGGAGGCTTGGGTCTTCTCCTCGCCGACATCGGGCATATCTTGACCCATGCATGGTGCATTGGCCTCCTACGCCCCGGTAAATAAATCGCGTGCTTTCGGGGACTCCAAAGATGGGTGATGCTCCTGTTTGGTCAATGCGCCAGCCTAGGTTTCCGATTACTCGGGGACTACCGCTTAAATTTTCTAAAAGACCCTAGCAAGACGTGATAACTCACCTACTCCTAGGCTCTCGGGGACTAAGTGGGCACACTTCACCTATGGTGAATCGTGCTCATTTCATTATCGGTATTTTGAGTGTTTTTCCACTCTACGCGGGCACACTTTGCCGAAAAGAAAATGATTTTTTCATTGGAGCACCCAAAGATCCGCCAGCGGACTCATCAAGACTAGACTGATTGAAAACAATGGAAAGAAGCTACAGAGCACAAAGCGGCCGGGTTGAGAGTCGTCCCGTGCTAGTCGGCGCTTACCAGTCCGGGTCGACACCGCACGTAAGACGGGTCGACAACACCTCCCCGATGGTCGAAGCGCCAAGACTCTCTCACCTGCAGCAAAGATACAACGTGTTCGGGGACTAGCCGTGGGGGATGAACCCCTATCCCCTCACGGGCCGCCGGCTAGGCCTTCGGCTGGCTCGTGACGACGGACTAAAGCCCTTGATGATAGAAGACCGCAATCATCGGGGATCACGCCTAGACGTGGTCGCCAAGATAGTTTCCTTTTGTATAGCTCTATCATAATCACTACATACTTTCCTATTGTAACCGATCAGATAGATCTTGTCGGACCGTGATCCGACCTGCAACCCTGCTCCCGGACTATATAAGGAGGGCAGGATCCCCCCGAGGGACACGATATTCTCAATCAATTAATACAATCTAAGCAGGACGTAGGTTTACGCTTATCAAGGTGGCCGAACCGGGTAAAACTCGTGTTTTGTCCTTCGCCGCTCGCTTAACATCCTCGTTAGTCGCCTAGCGCACCTCTACCGCTCAATCAACTAGCCGCATACCGCTAGACTATCGCCAACAAACCATGACAAAGACTTGCAACGTAAGTACTCGAAGACCAAGAGCCCCGAAGATGAGGGAATCAATGGGCCACAGAAGTTCCAAAGCCGCCGCCTAGGGAAAAGAGCCCTCACGCCGCACAACACCCCTCGAAAGAAGTGAAGTACCGCAAGAACGCCGCCACTGCGACAATTCCTCAAGACTCAAAGGCACGGCCGGAAAAAGATAACCCCTTGAACTAGGCAAAGAAGGGCTATCTTCTCCAAGAAACTCGAGCCGATGGACATCATGAGGATCGACTAGCCGACCAAGAAAGCACCCGAGCCCTCTTCAAGCTAAGGAGCAACTGGAAGTAGTCCGCTTCCACCCATCATCGAGGCTTCGGCCAAGTGGGGAGACGACAATGGAGCCACGGGTTTCCCGCCACAAGACATCCTCGCCCGCCGCTAGCCACGCCCAAGAGTGGAGCCGCCGCCGAGTAGTCCCCTTCTACTCTATTTCACAACACATCCCTCACTCACGTAAGAACCCCGTAAGGCTCAAGACGATGCGGGGGCTGGTCCAAATTTCGCCACCGCCACCGCCATGGATCGAAGCTTGAAGAAGCTATTCTACAAAGAAGAGGAGACTACACGAACAAGAAGATGGCCCGTTTTTCAACAAAGCAAGACGGCCCATATTTATAGGCAGAATCAAGATGCCTATAGACCGGGTCCATGAAAAACGAGGCAACCAAAGAAAAGGAGTGGTCACCTCAAATCACGCAAAGATGGAATTTATGGCAATGACCGCCATGCACGTGACGCTTTCCCAAAAAAGGAGTGCAAGAAAAGCGCGATCGCGACTCCCGTGATCGCACTTAAAAAAGAGACACGGCCAAAAGCCCTGAAGCATGAAGAACCTCCAAGAGCTCTATCTATAAAAAAGAACTCTTAGATGCTCTGGGGCTACAGGATACCCGGCACGCATTTTTTCAAAGAGCTCCAACGACGAGAAGAACTCGAAGACGGAGGAGAAGAACTCAAAGACCTTCCGGCTCTTTGTGCCAAAAAGCAAGAAGGTTCGGGGCTACGGGTGCACTTTCTCAACAAAAGTGCACGCCCGCATTTAAGACCACAAGGACCGCATCAAAGCCTCTTTCCAAGAAGAGCGTAAGGCTCTCATGACTCAAACCCGAGATGCTCTGGGGCTTGCGGGACAAAATTCCTTTTCAAGGAAGAAGAGCTCGGGCGATGAGAAGAACTCAAGACGGAGGAGAAGATCTCAAAGACCTTCCAGCTTTTTGTGCCAAAAAGCAAGAAGCTCGGGGGTTACACCCTACGGGTGTACTTTTTTCAAAATTGCACTGTGAAGATGATCTTGAAGACCATATCAAGGCCTCACCCGAGAAAAAGAAAAAGATGCCTCTCACGACTCAACCTTGAGATGCTCGGGGCTTGTGGATACAGATCACCAAAGAACTCTACCAAGTTGTTCGCAGGTTCTATCCTAGCCTACTACCACAAACAACTCCCGTTAAGGCAATAGAAGCATAGCACGTAGACTTCTATTGTAACTAGGATAGAATGCTAGTCGTTACCTTGTTTAGAGTTCGGGTGTTCGATTCCTCTATGAACAACCCTCTCTATATCCGACTAGGATCTGGTGGCGCAGTTCCTTGGCTCCTTAGACTATAAAAGGCGGCCAAGGAACACCTCGTAGAGGAGAGCACGAACACAGCGCCGACATACGACACAAGCTTGACCACGCATCAAGCGTTGTAAGCTTCATCACCGATTTCTACTGACCCCATCAATCAAAAACAAAGCTCACACCGACCGGACGTAAAGGTCTTTACTCGATCCTTGATCAAGGGCCCAAACCAAAGATAAAACCCCACTCTCAATGTCAGTCACAGAACAAACCGCCAGCTCCGTGTTCATCGAGGTTCAACAAACCGCCTTGTTCACCCCGTATGTGCTCGGTCGTAAAACATTGACAACCTCTAAGTGACCACAATTCAGATTCGTTTGAGATGTCTCTTATTGAAAGTGTTTATAAGAGATCTCCAAGTGATTATAATTCGGATTCTTTTTAAGGAGAAGTCTCTATTTGAATATATTTATCCTTTTCAAAAGACATTGGGAAGAACCCAAGGATGGCATGTTTGATGATGCCATAGAAGGAGAGCAAAGCTATCTAGAAGACAATCTTATCTTCTCCCCTTCTATGCCTAGACAAGATGATTTAATCGATCCCATCTCTAAACCCATCCTTGCCCCCGATGAATCCACATATGCTTCCTTCTTTGAAACACATGATGATCCTAGAAATTTACCACAACAACCTAAGCATAGGGATCATCAAGACCACCAAGAAGAACCACAACAATGGCTTGAGAGTGTTAATGACTTATGTGCCACGGCCATTGATTGTATGGATGACATCTTAGACACTATCACCGAGAGACACAAACCTAGGGGATTCCTTAGACGACCATGATGAATTAACCTTGGAGTTTGAGAAGGAGGACAACATCAATGAGTATGAGAGCTGCTTCATAGACACTTTATCTAGCCCATGTTCTCATGATCACCTTCCTAAATTACCTAGTTTCTCTATCCCACACAAGATCTTCAACCCCCTCTGTCGTGGTCGTATACCACGATCACAGTAATCGACTGACTAATGTGTGCAACGATGGCCTAGCTCAAGAACAATGACACGAGGGTTTATACCGTTCGGGCAATCAAGCACCCTAGTCCAAAGGTGTGGCACTATCGAAGCTCAAACCGCCAGATCGGGCGAATACAAGCGGGGAGAGAGAGGGAGATGAGCTCCCAAGTCTCTAAGTTATGTGTGGAATTGGGTGGTTCGTGTGTGCTTTCTGTGTGCAAGAGAGCCTGCCTTCACCCGGTGACCGAACCCTCCCTTTTATAGTCTCAAGGGGAGCTCACAGGGCGTCATCGGGTTGAGGACTATGTAGTGGAAGAAATACAAGAAGGAGGGGTAGAAGAGAAGAATTCCCCGCCATGTCGGGCACGCCGGGGTCCTCCGCATATGCTGCCGCCGCTACCCTCGTGGCACGCCCGCCACGGCCGCCGAGGGTAGTATAGAGGCGGCTCCATTTTCCGACATACGCATCATGTACGGCAACGAGCTCGTGAGCTCATTGGTCGGTATAGAGGGAGGCAACGAGCTCGCCGCGCCACCGCCGCATTCCCCGTGTTGCATCGCCCGCCGTGCACGCTACCGATGTTTGGCGGCCGAGGTCGTGGAGGCGCCGCCGCGCTTTAAATGCTCGTATTTGGTGTCGCAGAAAACATGTGGCCGTGGGAGCTCGGGAAGATTCGACCTCGTCCGCCGAGGTCATTCTTGTCGTAGCGGTTGTCTTGTGCTTGGCGCCACTTGGCGGGTTCGACATCTTCCACGCCGCCTGCAGGCCATGGGTGATCTCGCCGGACGGATCTCGATTGTAGGTTGTGGCGCCGGCGCGTAGCCGCGGGTCTCCCGCGCCCTAGTCATCATGCCCCGCATCCTCCCGACGCTCCCGTCCGACGCCGGGAGCTCATTTCGAGACGGAAAGAGCTCATCGCCGAGGCGAGCTCGCCATCATATCTTCGCGCTCCCTAGGGAGCCGCCGAGGTGGAAGCTCCCGTGACGAGAGCTCGAGAGCCGCCCCCGGGCCTCGCGGATCCGCGGGTCCTCGCTCGAGACGGGGATGCCCTCCTCGTGTTTCGTTTCTTTATCGCGCGGTAGCACCCCGCTGCTAACGAGCACGTTTCTTCCTTAACACGTTGTTAGGGATGGATTAGGATGGTTGACCGTCCGGAATATCCGCATCCCACAAGCCCCCGAGCGCAGTAGGGGAGCAGTCCCCCCAGGCGCGCTAATCGTTGCCGCTACTAGGTTAGGGACCAGATTTCGCGCTTGAGGTGCGCGACGAGCGCACTGGCGGGTGTAGCCCCGAGGTCGCTGGAGGACGCATACGCCGCCGAGGCTTGTTATGATGAGCGCTTGCGCGCCAAGGCGTGTTTTAGGTTCCCTTGGGGAGGATGGCGAGCTAGAACCCGACTTTACCGCCAGAGGTCAAGTCGAACGCCTAAGAGCTTTAAAGCGATTTGTTTGAGTGAGGTCCGAGCCGCGCTCGGGGCGCAGCTCGCTCATTAGGGCCGCCTTGTGGACCAACCTCATATTCCGAGACCCGCCCCTATAGTCACCGAGGTCTCGGCGATCCTTGGCGGCTCGCACCTCCTCACCGCTGAGGATGACCAGAGGCCGTTCGCGACACCGGGCGACTCAAACGTGGTTTGGATGGAGCCCCGAGAGTCGCGTGAGACATTTGGGGGTATGGGCCGCCGATGCCCTTCCACCGCCGCACCACTTGCTCGGGGTGTCTCCCCGCGGCCTTCGAGCTCAGAAGAGCCAGCCACCGAACCCGAGAGCTCGACTTTGTTGTGAGCTCGGGCGCCGGATGAGGTCGCTGGGGATATGACCGCTGGCTTTTTTGAAGCCTGGACTTTTTTTTCCTACAAAGAAAAAAGAGCCACGTTGGGAAAAAGTTATCATTGGGGAGTTACAAAGTAGGGCAACCGCTATCGCTCACATGGGCGGCCGCCCTCCCGTTCGCCATGTAGCGCGCACGCGGAGGGCGCGGAGGGGCTCAGTGGAAGTGGTGGGCCACCCCGCCCTGGCCGCACCGGTCAATCCGTCCCGAGCTCATCCTATAAATAGGGAGGCATGGGGATCGGTTAGCTCTACTTCCCTTCCGCCGCCGACCCCTTTTGCCTCCTCGCCAATCCGCCGGCCGCCGTGGAGAGAGGGCCCTCCCCGAGATTTTCCTGCATTCACCGTTGAGCCGAGAGAAGGAAGCATGGGCTCGTGGTCGCCATCGAAGGTCACCGAAGACCCGCCGTTGGAGTGCGTGATTGGCCGACGGTCTTCCCTCGCTGACCGAGGCGACGAGTGGATTGTGCCGTCTCCGACGCACGCCGCCCCCGATCCTCCGGGAGGGCTACGCCATCTCCTCTCGCCTCCTCCCACGATTGTGGGGCTTGGCGCCCCGCCGCCCGACTTCCTCCGCTGGCCGGCCAAGTGACGGGGCACCGAACTCCCAAAGACTAATCCCAATGGTGTCCTCCATATCTCGACTTTCACCACCCTTTTTGCGCAGGGGTGGTCGGGGATTGAGCCCGATTGGGAGTTGTTCAAGCATTACTTCCACGCCGAAGGTAACGCACGCCCCGACGGCCCGAAGGAGCTTGTCCCAATCGGCCGCATCGCTTCAACCCCCGCCAAGTGTGAAGGAGAAGTACCCCACCATCGCTTCCCGCCGTCGAATGCCGGGTGGAGAGATGAGTGGTTTTATCTAAAGAATGACGAGGAGCACCCCCCTTCCGCGGTTCACCGGTGGGGTGTTCTCAACCTCGACAACCTCGTGGAGGGAGTCCCCCACGCCCATCCGCTACATGAAGTCAAGGTCGCCGCCGGAAGGTAGAGCCTCAAGCAAGCAAACCTCACGGAGCCCCCTTCTATGCCCGGGCCCTAGGGCACGGGTCGCCCTTGAGGCGAGAGCCCTCCACTTCGGGAAATGATTGAGGAGAAGAGGCCCTAGGAGGGTACGGTGACCGCGACGCCACCACTTCCTATGCAGACGCAGGTGGAGTGGCTTAGTTAGCCGGGAGGACCGGGAAGCCCTTCAAGATCCCGTGGAGCCCAACAATGTGCCAAGGCGTTGCCGATCCGACGACGCTGGCGCCGGTGAGCTCTTTTTTCTTATCTTCTCTTATTCGAGCCGTTTTGTCTTTCGCTGTGGGGGAGTCATTCTATTCGTCTTTGTAGATTAGTGAAGTATATCTCGAGCCCCACCTTCCACCACCGAGGCCAATTCCTTCCCTATGGCCCCGTCTGCCGAACGCTCCGCGCCGCGCTGGCCGCTGCGCCCGAAGTCGATCAAGGCCGCCGCCAAGAGAGTTCGTGTGAGAGCGAGGCCCCGGGACCGACGACGCGCCACCGGAGGCTCCTGGAGCTCGAGGATCCGGCGCCGGGGAGGAACAAGGGACGCTGTTGCCCCGGGTGGCGCGGCGACCTTCATCGGGCCCCAAGACGCAGCTTCACCCGCCCCTTCTCGTGTGGCCGCGGGTCAAAGGAAGAGGGCACCAATGAGCACCGTGGTGGAGGAGAAGAAGGTGAAGAAGAGGCTGCGAGCCACGTAAGTGTTCGAGCTTGTTGCTTTGAGTCCGCGGTGCCGTCGAACTCCCTTTCTTGCCGTGTTTAACTCCGGGTCTTCATTTCGCCGTTACAGGCGAAGGTCAAGCCTCCGGGGCCAACCCCCTTTGCGCGCCCAGGTGGCTATGGCGCGCCGAAGCTCGGCGGCTCTCCCGCCCCTCTATCGTGTGCCCCGCAGAGCAGGGCCCCAAGCTCCCTGGGTGGGAGAGGCCTGTCCTGATCCCGCATGGGAGCGCCGCCGCGCCGCCTCTGAGCTCGATTCCGGACCCGTGCGATGGCCCACCGGGTGCTCTCGCTTGGCCGCAGCTGGAGTGACCTCGTGCCCCGCCCCGGCTCCTACCACACAGCGCGCGTGAGCCGGAGGTGATCGACCTCAGCCCCGAGAAGGAGAAAGAGCCGAGGCGCGCCTCGAGCCCGACACACCCAGCTCGCCGGGAGAAACAGGGCCGAGGCGACCGTGAGCGCGCGGATACCGACGAGGGTGAGTCCTCACCTCCTTGAGTCCTCACGTCCGGGCGG
The DNA here is from genome assembly GCA_015847255.1 of Hyparrhenia diplandra. NCBI lineage: Eukaryota > Viridiplantae > Streptophyta > Magnoliopsida > Poales > Poaceae > Hyparrhenia > Hyparrhenia diplandra. The sequence continues at coordinate 24,417 of JADLZK010012514.1, forward strand.
CTTCTGAGGGAAGGCGTGAAGAGCCCAAGATAAGGAGCACGCCGCGACGCGGCCATTGCCGACGAGCACGCCGTGAGACCCGCAGGTGCCCACTGGGGTCCCTGCGGGAGTGCCTACCCAACCTCACGCCCGCGGCGGCATCACGCAGCCCGCCGCCATCGGGGCGCGGGACGAGGCTGCCACTTGCGCGTGGGTGACGCTCCGTAACGCCCCGACCCGATCCGCGCCGGACGTTGTCGGGCCGGGGACCCGGGAGAGCTGGAGGCCGCCGAGGGCCGGGCCTGCATCATTTCCCTGCCGTCGGTCGGGGACGGGCGTCGCCGCCCTAATTGCCGCCGGAGGTGCCGCCACTTCCCATAGAGAGGGGGGCCGCATGCCTCCACCACATCATCGGGGTAAGAACTTCATCCGCGACTCGCCTCGCCTTTGCCGATCTTGAGCCCGTGGTATTAACTCGCTTCCACAGACTTGAGGGACGCGGTGGTCGGCTTCAACCGCATGGTGGAGGCCGACCGAGATCGAGGGCCTCCGGGAAGGCTAGGTATAGCTCGGTCCCACGCTGGCGGGGGGGCTCGCCAGTGCCCGCCCCGCACCGCGAGCTGGAGTGGCTGCCGATGACATTACGCGGAGCACATCCGCGAGGTCCGTGAGCATGCCGCCGCCGAGGCTCGGGAGGGAGTCGCCGACGAGGTCCGCCAGGTGGAGGCAGCGGCGGTGAAGGGAGGGAGGAGCTCGTTGCTCTGAGTCAAGGCCGCTGAGCTCATGCGTAAAGGACAACTTTCCGGCCGTGGCGGAGTCTCACCGGGCACACCCAACCACGCCGACCGTAAGAAGAAGGATCTCCCAGCAGCGAACGCGCAGCTCGTGGGTCGCGGCAAGATGGACTCCAGAAAAGGCCGAGGAGCCGGGGCCAAAAGAAGCCGAGGCCTCTGCCCCCGGAGCGGTGACGAAAGCCGAGGGGCGCAGGCGCAAAAGGCGGAACGCGAGCACACCAACCTCGTGCTCGACGCCGAGGGTGGCCGCGGCCCCCGAGTCGAGGAAGTGGAAGGACCAACCAAGATCGGTGCCCGCCCGGCCGTGGTGAGGGATAACGCCGCCGTGCCGCCCATAAGGCGCTAGCCGTGGTTCTCGCCCATTACCCCGAACTCCGGTCCTTGATCGAGGTAATGGGTAAAGGCCGGCCCGAAGCCGGCCGAGGGCGCCGAAGCCGACGACGCCGCTGCCACCGCTGAGGCCGGCTCGATGAAGTTGGTGAGAAAGCACTTTCGCTCGCCGCCAGGAGCTCGGCGCCCGAGCCTCACCGGGTGAGGAGGAGGTGGAGACGGACTCCGGCCCGGGCGACGAGGAGTAGGCCGCAGAGTTAGGTAGCTTGAGGCCTTGCCTCTTTGTCATGAACCAAAGTCCCCAAGGCTTGGGGCAAAGTGTAAAATGACAAGTTATCTATGTTATGAATGACTTGTTTTTTTTCCCCTCGGATCGCAGTTTCCAACTAGCTCAGAGTTCACCGAGTTCATATCTTAGCGATTGAGGTAACGGGCCCTTTTTCTCGCTACCGCGGGGCTTAGAGTTCATTGGGCAAGCGCTACTGACCTCTTCGAGGATATTACTCAGACCCTTTAACTTGTCGGATTCGACAAGCATCGGAATGATAAATAACGAGTGCGAGGTTGAGCTGGTCGAGCTCTTCCTTGAGTGTTTGTGTTTTTGCAAAAAAGAGTTCGTTAAAAAGGCGGTGTGCGCCCGCCCCTCGTAGCCCCCGAAAGCAAGGGCGGGCCTTGCCGGAGGTAAAGGGCGGCCATTGCTCAATAGCCGCGGCAATGAGGAAATCAATGCTTGCACAATTTTTGCATCGACGCAGTGTCATTATTTTTCCGAACTTGTTCAAGAGCGACTTTGCAAAATGCATCTAAGGGTAGAAGTTTACATAGTTGTTCGATGTTCCGTGAGTTAGCGAAGTCAGCGTCGCTGGAGTCTTTGATCTTGTATGAGCCTCGGGCGAGGACTCGAGCGATGGTGAACGGTCCTTCCTAGGGTGCAGAGCTTGTGCTTCTCCTTCGTGCTCTCAGACGCCTCAGACCTGGTCGCCGACGCTGAAAGCTCGCCCCGAATGTGGCGGCCGTGGTAACGGGCGCATTGACGGGCCGGTACTTGGCCGAAAGTGCGCGATCAGCGACCCGCGGCTTCGAAGCCGGGTCCGCCAGATCTCGAGCTTAAGCTTGATTGCCGGGCGCCGCTGTACGCTTCGACCATGTGCGCCATAGTCGAGGCCTGGTGGGGGAGCACGGTCAGAGCCGAAGATGAGAAAGAAGGTGTGCGCCCCCTGTTGCTCGGCTTTGGAGTAGTCCCGAGGCTCCATATGATCAAGGGGAGCCTACATGAGCCATCGCCCCCCAATTTCTCCAAACTTTGAAGATTCGCGGGCTTTAAACCCCCGCAAAATCGCCGCTGGCGCTGCTCGATTTGCCCGTCGTCCCCGTGGTCGACGGAGGCCCAAATTTACCCGACGCTGTAATCGCCGCACCGGGCCGAGGAAGATCCGCCTCCGTGAAGTTGGTGCCGTTGTCGGCGATGATCGAGTTTGGTACGCCAAGCGTGGATGATGCCATCAAGAACTTGACTATCTCTTGTGACCTCAGGCGCGGTAGATAGGCATCACCGATCCACTTGGTGAACTTGTCGATGGCGACGGTGGAGGTGAGTGAAGCCCCGGTGACTTCGTGAAGGGTCCAACCATATCGTTCCCCCAAACCGGCGCCAAGTGATGGGGACGCCCGAGGGCCCGGGGATCGCCTGGCGAAGGGCCTCGCAGCCGCGACGACCAGGGGGGCACGGCGACGCCGGCCGGCCAATAAAGCCTTGGCGGAACGCCCCCTTTGCCCACCGTGAGCTCGTGGAGCCCGCTGGTGTCCACATTCGCCCATGGATCTCCCGACGAGCTCGCGGTCCTTCCTTGATGCCGAGCACGGACGCATGGCGATGATGACGAAGCTTGGCTCGACGGGCGACACCGGGCCTTCCTTCCGCAGTGAAGCTTGCCATCCAGCCATGCCAAGATGGGAGCCGCCGCCGGCCTCGGGGTTGGCTCCGGCTGTGGAAGACTTGGGAGCCGGAGGTTGATCATGTCGACTCCATCGGTGAGCTCGAGCCTCGGCGAGGCCCCGCCTTGGGGGAGGGACAAAGACCATGAGTCCAGCACCGGTTCGAGCCTTCCTCAACGATGGAGGGTATATATCGATCGCCGCGCCGAAGACGCCGGGGACCTCTGAGTCGACGAGGTGAGTGACGCCGCTGTCTGCCTTGCTTGTCGAGCCCGTCAACGCCCTTCGAGTCGCGCGCATTCACCATACACAATCATCCCGGGCCGACGCCGAGATTTGATGCGGGCCCGGGTCCGGCAACGAGCTTGAATCTCCCCGATCTCGATGCTTGATGCCGGAAGCCGATGGCCCATGAGCCTCGATCGTGACCTGTTGGAGGCGAAGTTGGCGGATCAATACCCGGCGCGTATGCTCGGTGAACGGCATCAGCCAGCCCCGCCGGTTCTTGGATCGAGCCATCAAGTAGAGCGGAATTGACGCCGTCGTCTTGGTGGACGCTCTCATTCATTCGTGTGAGACCGATTTGATGGCGCCTCTCTGCGCGTATGAGATGTCCGGATCCTATGAACTCGATTCCCCACTGGGCGCGCCCGGTGAGCCTGGCTGGCGTGCGTGATCTCACCGAGCGGGAATTTGGAGACGACGGTGACGGTGAGCGCGAGGAAGTAGTGCCGCAGCTTTTACGCGGTGATGAGGGAGCGCATAGGCGAGCTCGAGCTGCGTAGCGGACTTGGTAATGGTGAGGACTCGCCGACGAAATAAAACCGCCGCCGCACTCTGAAAGTGTGCGGCCTTCCTCCTCCCTTTCCACTACGAAGCACCGCGCTACCACCGCCAGGTGGCCGAGCAAAGACGCGGCACGCCCGGCTTGGGTGGGTGAGTATGGGTGGGTTCGCCGTGAGCCTTTTAGAGTCGAAGTGCGTACCGGCCTCGGCCGTTCAGCGTGCGCCTCGATTTCTTCGTGAGCTTGTATAGCAGAGGCTTGTCACTTAACCAGCGGCGAATCGCTAAGAGCGCCTGCATCCCCGTAGCCGCCGCATGCTTTTGACGCTTTTGATAGGACCCATACGCCGATGATGGCTTCGATTTTCTGGTTGGCTTCGATGCCCCGCCGATACTATGAAGCCGGGAGTTTCCCCGAGGGACCCCGAACACGCACTTCTGGTTGAGCTTCTCAACCAACCGCGGGTTTGTCAAGACTTTTGAGGTTGGGAATGAGCTCTCCTGGGCGCTTTTGTCTTGACTACGATGTCATCGACGATGCTTCAACGCATTTCCCGAGAAGCTCCTTGAAGACTTTTTGCATGCACCTTTCGAAGGTGGCGCCGCGCTTTTTAAGCCCGAAAGGCATGGTTACGAAAGCGTAACGCGCCGTAAGGGAGTGATGAAGGAGGTGGCGCTGATCGAGCTCGCTTCATCGCGACCGATGATAGCCGGAGTATGCGCCGAGAAAACAGAGCGCCTCGCGACCGAGGTGGAGTCAACAATTTGGTCGATGCTAAAGAAAGGAAACGGATCCTTTGGGCATGCCTTGTTGAGACTCGTATAATCAACACACATTCTCCATTTCCCATTCTTCTTCTTAACTAGTGCGTGGTTGGCTATCCACTCTGAATGATACACCTCCCCTTAACAAAGCCCCGCCGCTAAGAGCTTATCTATCTCCTCGTGATTACCGCCGCCAAAACGCCGAAACGCCGGGAGCCGCTGCCACCGCCGAGAGCCCAAGCCATGTTTAAGGAGTGTTTCCTGCGGACTTCCCCGTATGCCGCATGTCCGGAGATCTCCACGCCAATACGCCGAGGTTCGGCGAAAGGAAGTCGACGAGCCGCTTCCTATTTGGGAGAGCTCGGCGCCGACATTTAACGGCGCCGCCCCTCCTCGCCGACCACCACCGGCCTTTGGTGTCCTCGCCCCGCTGAAGGATCCCCGCCGCTTCTCGAAGCTCGACGGGATGAGCTTGCCACCTTGCCGACGCAGCCAAGGGGTCTTTCAACTCGGGCTGAGTCCTCCGCGCTACCCACATGAGCATCTCTCGGGAGGAGCTTTTTCCGACTCGGCGAGGGCGCCGCTGCGATCGCACGGCCTCCTTTGTCGCAGCTTGAAGGCGCCGCCGAGGTGGAGTTGACGGTGATAACGCTTCTTCGCCCGGGGATCTTGAGCTTGAGGTAGCGTGAGTGGGGACGGCCATGAACTTCGCAGTAGCATGGCCGACTCTCAACAGCACGCTGCGGTACGCCGCTTTGTACTGGGAGCACTCAAAAGTGAGCACTTCCTGCGAAAAGTTACTCTGGACGCCGAAGGTGACGGGAGGTCGATCCGGCCGAAGCGGAACACCCGCTTCCCGTCACTCACCCTCGCGGGATGGGGTCCGTGGAGGGCTCTGGAGTCGAAGCTCGCTGTGGATGCCGAGGGCCTCCATGGTATCGTACTATAGAGGAGGTTGAGGCCGCCGCCGCCGCCCATCGCGACCTTTTTCCGAGGCGCTTGGTCCCGACGATGGGTCGACGACGGAGGGAACCGCCTCGGTGAGGCACGCGGCACGGGTGGTCCTTCTTGTCGGCGTGATCGGGGCTTCGACCACTTGAGGTAGGAGGGCGCCACGGGCTCGCGGAAGAGGACCCGCTACGCAGAGCTTCGGGCGCCGCTTTTGGACTTGTACGCCGGGGCCGCCGAAGACGACGCTGACCGCGCTATCCTCGAAGAAGACGCCCTTGTCACCCGCCTACTCGCCGAAGCTCGTGGGTCGCCGTGCTCTCATCGTCCATGTGTCCTCCCACCTCGCACTCGCCACAAACTTCCGATAGGGAGGTTGCAGCCTTTTGAGCTTTATGCTTGACCGGGTCCCTCGTGGTTGGTGCAGTGGGAGCTCGAGCTTTTTTGAAGAAGTCCTTGGCGCCGCCGCTTGGGCTACCTTGGCGCTCGGGCTTCTTCTTCTCAAAGAATCGCGACGGTCGCCCCCGCCGCTACGGGCCGCTTATTCTTGTTCTTCTTCTTGGGCTACCTAACTCACCTCTTCACCGACTTCATCGGGCGAAGCTTTTTCCTTGCTCCTTGCCGTGGTTCCGCTGGGAGGACCGTGGAGATGGCCTCTTTCTCCATCGGGCGCGGGTTCATGGCGAGGTTGAGGGAGCTCCTTCACCGCCTTGGGCTTGCTGGGTGTCGAAGCCTCACGTGATGAGCCGCCGCAGTGTCGTGCCGGGGTGAAGGCGTGATGATCTCCGCTTCGGTGGTGTCTGGTGAGCTCGCGGTGCAGCTTGGAGAAGCGCCGGATGTAGTCGCTAAGATGCTCTGCTTCCTTCATCGCTGCACCGCGGAGGTCCTGTGTGTTGCTCTGCGCCGAGTAGGTCCCTTTTGAAGTTGCCGACGTAAGACGCCGCGAGATCCCTCCAAACCTGCCGATCATCCCTACAGTGCAAGTGCTCGAGCTAAGATCGAAGCCGTCGGGCCGAGGTATAGGGGAGGTTGCGGATGATGAAGAGCTTGCTGCCGCTTTCCTCCCGCCTGGCATGCGTAGGCGGTAGTCCTCGCTGCATGACATCGGGTCCGCCTCTCGCTGTACTTCGCGACGGCGGTCGGGCTCTGAAGCGCCGCGGAATGGCGCATCGTGGACTCGGAGCCGATCAATACCCGGCGCCTCCCCGCCCGCGAGGGCCGCAACCTCGAAGCTCCACTCGAAGCCGGGCGCCGCTGGGCTGGAGGGGAGCGCGCTTCCCCGCCTCCCCGCCTCCGTAGTGGGGGGCTACGAGGCTGCGCCCTTCCCGGGCTCGCCGTGAGCGCCTCCCTCCTCTTGCCGTAGGGATCTCGGGGCGGCTGCCGCCGCTGCTGCCGCTCGGGATGGTTGCGGGTCTCAAAGATCGTGACGCTCTCCTCCGCGCTCTCGCCGCTGCCGTGCGTCGAGGGTGTCTCGCGCGACGCGTTCTTCCCTACGCGGCGGGCGCAAGCGTGGGACCCAGCTGAATCGCCAGCCGGCTCGCCTCAGGTTGGAGGAGGCCTCGCAGTCCTCGCGAGACGCCGATGTGACTCGAACTCCTCCATCTCGCCGCTCGCGCTGCCTCTCAATGAGGGAGATGTAGCTTGTTGATGGAGCCTCCTCGCTTCTCGGGCGCCGAAAGCTCTGGGGAGCTGCGTGGAGGAGCTCCTGGCGGGCGGGCGAGGTTCTCGAAAGTGGCACGGCCGGCGACGGGTGGAAGGTCGCTGGGCCTCGCCGATACGCGCTGCCGCGCTTCCCCGGCCCTCGGCTCGGATTCACCGGGCCGCCCTCCTACCTCCTCGAGGAGGGCGCCATGCTCCCCGGAAGCGATCTTCAAGGCCAGCTTCTCAAGCTCGCCGAGGCGCTCGGTACCCGCTTGGGAGGGGCGCTTATCGACCCGGGCCCAGCCTCGCCTCGAAGTGTGCGCGGGTGCGCCGAGGGACTCGGCCCTCACCGGTAGTCCGTGCACCACACCGCCCCGGCACCGGCACATGTAGCACTCGCTCGCGGCGGGTCGCACTTACGAGGCCTCGCCGCTGCCGCGACTCGGTGACCGGCCGCTCCGGAAGCTCGGCGCGGACGCGCTACCTCGCAGAAGAGCCGTCCCCTCGCGGGTACATCTCGCCATAGGCCGCGAGGAACTCGCCTGGGAGAGCGTTTCTCGCCCGCGATACCGCAAGACGACGCTAGGGTGGGAGAAGGTGATGTCGCGGAAGAGCTCCCGAGTCGGCTCGGCTGAGGATGTGCGGAAGCAAGTCCACAATGGCGGCGAAGAAGTGGTCGCGGCCGCCGAGGCGGGCCTCACGGACCGAAAGTCGGGTCCCTACCGGAGTGGACCAAAGACGGGCGCCGGGCGTGTCGCTGACGCAGGCGTAGGCGTCATCTCATCCCGCACCATCCGAGGGGGACGGGTCCCAAACAAGGGAGCCTTGAGCCGGGTGCCGGTGAAGTCCGTGGTCCCGGTGCGCATCGATGCGCCGGACGCCGGAGAGGTGGTGAAGGGAGCCATCGGCGGTGAACGCCACAATAGCGCCGCCCCTTATCTCGGCGCGCCAACCGCCGTGGTCGTGATACCACGCATCACAATAATCGACCGCTAATGTGTAACGATGGCCTAGCTCAAGAACAATGACACGAGGGGTTTATATGGTTCGGCAATCGGAGCACCCTAGTCCAAAGGGTGTCACTATTAGAGCTCAAACCGCCAGACGGGGCGAATACAAGCGGGGAGAGGGGAGATGAGCCCCCAAGTCTCTAAGTTATGTGTGGAATCTGGGTGGTTCGCGGGTGCTTTCTCAGGTGTGCAAGAGAGCCCGCTTTCCCGCAAGGACCGAACCCTCCCCTTTTATAGTCTCAAGGGGAGCTCATTGTGGCGCCATCGGGTTGAGGACTATGTGGAAGAAATACAAGAAGGAGGGGTAGAAGAGAAGAATTCTATGTTAGCTATTCCGTGCACGCTGGCGGTCCGGGCGTAGATGCTGCCATGGGCCACGCTTACCCTGGGCAATTTCACGGCCGCCGTAGGGTAGTATAGAGGCGGCTCCATTTTCCGATACGTATCGTAATGCGCAACGAAGTCGCGAGCTCTTTGGTCGGTATAGAGGGAGGCAACGAGCTTGCCGCGCTGCCGCCGCATTTCCCTCAGGCCGCCGCCCGCCGTGCATCCACGGTTCGCGTCGAGGTCGTGGAGGCGCCGCCACGCCTTTAAATGCTCGTGACTTGGTGTCATAGGAAAACGTGTGGCCGTGGGAGCTCGGGAAGATTCGACCTCGCCCGCCGAGGTCATTCTTGTTGTGTAGCTGCTGTCTCTGTGCTTGGCGCCACTTGGCGCGGGTCTCGACATCTCCACATCGCGCAGGCCGCTCTGGCGATCTGCGCCATGGACGGGATCTCGATCGTAGGTTTGCGGGCGCCGGCCGCGTAGGCCGTGGGTTCAAGCGCCTCTAGTCATCATGCCCCGGATTCTCCCGGACGCTTTCGCGTCCGGACGCCGGAGCTCATTCTAGACGAAGAGCTCGCCGCCGAGGCGGAGTCGCCATATCTTCGCGTTCCCTAGGGAGCTCGCTCGAGGCGAAGTTTCCTCCCGTGATGAGCCCAGCTCGCCCCCGAGCCTCGTGATCCGCGGGTCTCGCTCGAGATGGGGGATGCCCTCCTCGTGGTTTCAAATTTCTTTATCGGTAGCACCGCTGCTAACCAGCACATTCCTTCCTAATACGCTGTTAGGGGATGGATTAGGATGGTTGACCTCGTCCGAATATCTCGCCCCACACCCCCACATCACCTCTCCTCCTATAAATTTTGAAAGGGTGGTAGTAGATGCATACATCTATAATAAATATTCTAGATCTCGCTTGGCATAAAAATCCTAAGGAAGATTGATGTTGGAAGGGAAACCACTTCATCATCATGAATCAGAATTCAATAGGTTTCCTGGCGACAAGTTTGTTGTCCTTAAACAAGCACTTCTTGAGAAATAACATGAGTGTTTACCTTATTGCTATAGTACCCTTGTGAAATGAGCATAAATATATAAATGAGGAAATATTCCTTCTGTATTTTGTCACTAACCATTTCAGGTCTAGAGCAAGAAGAACAAAAGGATGACAATGTAAGGTATGTCCAACTAATCATTATGCAACATGAAATCACATGTACGTAATTCCTTGTCACGTAAGTTACACTATCTTGGTTGTTCTACCTTTAAGACATGCCAAGCTACTACACTATTTCATCTCCTCTGCTTGAATAAATCTTTTTAATGTTTTCATGTTACCATTATCTACTATATTATATGGTTTGGTTTTGATGTACTTTCATACACCTTCTTTTAAAATTGGGCATGATGCTTAGTTTAAGTTGTTTTCCTAGATTAAATTAGACAAGGTGTCTAGTTTGATTTTTGAACCGAGGGTGTGTTTTTTATTTTCTAAAGGTTTTTAAATTAAGCATGGTGCTTAGGTTAAAATACCTTCCTAGATCAAATTAGACGTGGTGTCTAGGTTCGATTTATGAGCTAATAAGTATGCTATAGTAGATATTGATATTTTGTGAACTAACTCCTCAAGCAGTAAAAAGAAACTCACAAATAAGTTTGGGGAGGTCCCGTGATAAACTCATACTAGAGATGAAGCAAGAGAAAGAAGAGGAGTGCCACAAACAAAAATCTACAAACAAAAGCACTTGCTCAAGGATTAACTTAAGGATGAATGATACATGGAGAAGGAAGACCAACTCCACCTAAGGATAATCCAATCCTACTCTTCCCCCCTCACATGCTCCCATCACATCCCATATACCGTTTCATAAGATCATTCCTTTTAGAAAAGCAAGAAGCAAGACCCAAACAAATCTTCACAAGGAGGACACATTCATACATAGAAGAACCTTATGGAATAAAAAGGAAGAAGACAAGTTAGAAAAGCTTACACAAGAGGCCAAATAAGGAAAGCTTCAAGCAAAAAGAAAAGCAACCACTTCACCACAAGTTACAAAGGCTATCATGCTCTAATACTAAAACATCTAAAAGGTGAGTTGTTAATAAATAAGCTTCTTAATTATGGTATGTCCATAAAGAACCAAACATGTTAGAGTAACACCCTTTGCTTGATTTGACTTCATTAGCTCAACATGTTTTGTTTCCTTTTTTGTTGTTCCTAACACTACCTTCTTGATCTCATAGTCATAATCATATTAGCAAATGTGTTGCAACATTCATGTTTCATCTTCCTCGACTTTATCACCCTTGTTATAGAAAAAGGAAACACATAAACATTAATCCTTTTATCTTGTTTGATGTGCCTAAGGTTTTAGAGAGAAGAATGAACTTTTTTGTTTTGTTGGTGTTTTCCCCACCAACAGGCCCATGCACTTGATTCTTCGCCTTTGTTTGCATCGCCAGACACACTTCGAAAGCAAAATATGGAGTGGAGTCTTCACCCCCCAAAACTCTACAAGTGAATGTCCTGAACTCACAAAGCATGCACACAAAACAAGAAGTCACAACCCTCACTATCAAAAATTTCATTTCAAAATGTTGGCCCAAAGAAAATAACATGGGTGACACCATTACCAAGTTCATGATACACTCAAGGAGTAACCAAGGTAAGTAGTCTTGTTCAAAAGACTTAAAACATTGAACCCTCATCTAAAGGTGTAACTCCGGTAGTTATCCATATTTAATTTCTAGCATTACATATCAAATTTTTTATTTTTCTCAAGATCTTGCATCAAAGATATTTACTTTTTCAGATAATCATTTTCCCTTTTAGCATATTTAATTCTCGCATTAGGCATTGCATTAAAAATGCTAGAAGCCCCATGTGAATAATCTTGTGGTGTGTAACAACCCATAAAGATATTCACACAGGGTGGCATAAAAATAATTATTCATTCATCTAGTTGCATTTGCATCATAGTTTTGCATGCATATAAATTTATAAATTCCAAAAATATTTTCCCTCAATAAATCTTACATAGAATAATCATGATCCATCTCTAGACACATGAAGCTAATATGGCTAACCCCTAATGCTTAATCAAGTTCCACTAGCTTTGTTGTCTATTTGAGTTCAAATAGATTAAAGGGGGAGAGAGATGATAGGTCGACATCATCATCGCCATCTACCTCAACTTCCTCATCATCAATGACCCTACATCACAATCCAAAATTTTGGGGAGAGCACCCCCGCTATCTCG
>JADLZK010012516.1:0-57814 GCA_015847255.1 Hyparrhenia diplandra
AGCAGAATGCTTTGGACATTAATATTGTTGAATGCTGACACCTTTCACATTTAATTACTTTGTACGATCTTGTCATCGTAAAATACAATGTGGTTAAGTAAAAAAAAAATACAATGTGGTTGTTCCAAACTAAAAATACTTCTTTAATTCTTGCTCATGCCTAGGCAATCTTGAGTTTGTTTGGAGTAAAACAGCTGCGTAACTGAAGGCATTAAGGATCTGTCAAGGATAAGGAACAAAATAAAATGGCAGCTACAAAATAGTTAGCACATTAAAATAAAAATGGCAATAGGGAGTGAAAAACTATGCAACCTGCATTTTACTGGTGAGCCAGCGACAAAATGCGAGTTTTTTTTTTACTTATTTTGAAATGAAAAGAGATGGCTTGCTGCAGTTGGGTAAGTTTACCAAACAATATAAGAAAAGGAAAAGGAAATGGACTGACCAAGCATTCGTTGCTGAAGTTACTCATACAGGTGGACCCCAGTTTGGTGAAAATATGAATCAATTGGCTAAGAAGCGCATAGTAGCAAAAGAAATAGTATTACCAGTAGTCAGAACAATGAATGGTATTGTTCTTGTTCATCGCCAATCTGGATGAATTGAACTGTAAAAAAAAAAAGGCAGATGTCCTGTAACTTCTGCTGCTGGAGACAAGTTGGTTCCATACAATTTTGTAACCGGTTCCCTTTTTGTTGTCACCTGCATGCAGGATATGTTAACGCGTCAATAACCTTCTTTTTGTAAAGGAAGCAAAATTCTGCAAATGAGGAAAAGGTAGAATATGGGGGCACAGAAATTAGAAGTACATGTAATAATCTTTCGTTAAATAAAGTCCACATCAGAAATCGGATCAAAGCACATTATGAACAGATAGAATTCCATATGCAGATGGATTTAATTCAGGCAGAATCTATAGAAGAAAGAGCGTGATTTTGAATGGAAAATATATGAGTTGATGCTCTGAAAGGAAGGACAGAGCAAAAGATGAAGTATTAGTGCCGATTTCCACCAGTTCAGTGCCGTTCTTCAGCATCCGCGGATGCAATAACTAATTTGGCAGCCTGAAAAATCAAAGTCTTACAACTAATAAGGAAACCACGAAAGAGTAGGTGAGTGTGTAAGGGCTGATTTGGCAATGGCACACAGAAAGGTTTTTTTTTTTTGACCGAATGGATTTGCAATCTCGTAAGCAGGTAACGCACAGTAAGCAGGATGCCTGGAAACAGTGAGCGGTAACATGGATTTGCAATCTGGTAAATGCTAGGACTATAAAATAACCTACCAGAGCAAAAAACATGGAGAGCAGGCCTAATTATTTCTTGCAATTGAGTTTGCAAGAGCAGGTCCAATGCAATACCTAAAATAACCTACCACAAAACATGGAAAGCAGGCCTAATTATTTGTTGCAGTTGAGTTTTGAACAGCTTGTCCAATGCAACGCCATCCTGGAGGAAAAAAGATATGTCAGAAAGTATGGAAGTTTTTTTTTCTGCATATGGCTGATTGTGATTGAGCTAAAATAATAAACACATGATACCAGGCATATGAACCCACGTGTAGATTCATAGACAGGTGCAAAGGCCATTTGAAGCATTGTGTGGCATCCTTCATGTGTAAGATCTGACTGAAACTTAAATTTTAGTGATAGAGTGAAACACCACCTCATCAACAGGTATCATCATCAGGGCCTTCTGTGTGATCAAAGATTGAAATGGTTTGGTTTGTTGTCAAATGCTGGACTAAAATTTCTTGCAGCCCGGTGGAATCTTCATTAAGGAGGAAGTAAAATTTTAACTTGCTGGGAAACAAAATAAATACATAAGAAAAATTGAGGTTGCTTAGCAACTGGTCAACTGCATTTGTATGAACAGGTTGCCTTTTTTTCATCCAACCTGTAAAAAAAGAGAAGCTACTGACTTTGGTATGTTGGAAAAAAGGCACTATAATATTTGGAGAAGACTACAATCTAATGTTTTATGCCAGAGTGCATCATGCGCAATGTCAATTATTTGCTTTGGACCGTTATTTATTCACTTTGGCATTTCAGCAAACACCATGAAGGCATCCACATAGTAGTTTTCTTTTTTTGGGTGCATGGGTCATATAATACTCGGTGCTTTGTGAGCTATGCACAGCAGGAAAAGCGCAAGTTAAAATACCAGTTTGAAATAACTCAATTTATTGTAACACGAATATAACCCAATCGAAACATGAAGAGCTGGCGACATAAAAGGACATGCATACCTTGAGCAGGGCAGTATGTCAGCACGGAAGAGCTGGAGGGGCTGCATGGTGTCGGACGAAGGTGTATTAATGGTGGCCTCGTGGACCGCCAGCCGGTTGGCGAACTTCTTCCTCTCTAGGATCGCCGTTGAGCAGTCGTTCTTCCCGTTCGTAGCCCACATCCCACCAGAAATCTGCTGCTTTTCTTCCCCCGACTCATCATATGTGCAGACCTGCAAGGAAGAAAGGAGTAGTTCGTGAAGGCACGAGACGGTACCGGATGTAGGCAGCTGCAGGGAACCCCCACCGCCGCAGATCGGCGAGGACGGCAAGGGAAAGGACGATGGGACGTGGGGGCCACCAGTGCCGAGCGATGGGAAACTGGAGACGGATGGAGTTACGACGGCGACGAAGGGAGCGCGCGCCTTTGGATGCCGCTGCCGCTCAGCAGCCCGGTGGTGCCTGGAGTCTGGACGGGGGTGGGAGCGGCGCTGCGGGGGAAGGAACTATCGCGATTGGCGATTGGGAGAGGGAGGACGGGGCTGGCAGAAGTGTCGGGGTGTTCCTGAAGGCCCGCGGTCGGTGGTGCGCGTTGGGCCGTGGATGCGAAATCGAATGGGCATGTAAAAGAGGTGACGTGGACGAAGGAGGAAGCTGGAAATGGTGTTGAGAAATAAGGTAAGAGGATAGATTTATACCGTGATTCTAGTACTATAGTTCTTATTGTTCAGACTACAATTTACGATAAAGGCCAATGTGCCATGAACTAATGCTCGGAAATTTACGATAGTTGGACTATAGCTGACGATGAAAATTAATTAGGCGACCATGCTGTCAGACGAATCCACAAATACAGATCGAGTTGTAGTCTACAAGTTACCAGATTAGGAGATCGATTACGGATTTATAGTCACAAGGATGGAGTGAAATCGATTTCCGGAGACGGAATAGAAGTACAGAGATTCAATGAAGATCGGAGCACAGAATTATGCTAAAAGAAAAATAATTGTAGAAGTGAAGCAATTATCTAATTCTATGTAATCGGTTCCTAAACTCCTAATGCACGAGAGCAGCACGCAGCCTTCAATGCCACGATGGGGAGCTCCGGACTGCCCGCCGCCTCTGGGTTCGTCGTGGAGGAGATGTCGCCATCATATCTGCCATGGGAGGAGGGTTGTAGGGGTACCGTAGAGAGGGCGCCACAACAGGGCCGCCAGCGAGGGCGACGCGGTGGAGGTCGACGCCACAAGGAGCGCGAGCAGGGCCGGCCATGGCCTGGCTGGCGGCATGCTGGTCTCCGCTGAGCTGTGCGTCGGGGCTGCACCGGGTATGCCGAGCCCCCGCTGCGGCGCCGGAAAAGGGAGGCCGCGACGTGGATGCGAGCTCATGGGATCATCGTCGTCGTGGATCTGCCCCCACCGATGATCTGCAGACCGCTAGCCATGGCGCCCAGCAACAACGATCATGTGACGGAGGTGTCGCCGATGTTGACGATGGAAGCACCATGCGACGGGCAAAAGCAGAGGAATTTTGTGCGTCCATTTTGGCGAGCCGTGCGCTAATTATAGCACGATTGGACAGGAGCGGTGTATGAATGGACCAGGTGCCGGATTCAATCAATGATGCATGCATGCGTTAATCCAGAGGGGACCACCAAGCCAAAGCCATTCCGTTGGCGACCTGGTGCGCTGGACCTGCTGGCCCGAGTTTTGGTCCAGCTACAGAATTTGGTATTCTATAGCTAGCTATGGAGTAATAGTTATATATATATATATATATAGCAGAGGCTGGGCTTCCATAACTATCGGCCTCGAGCCAATCCAACCGATCCTGGTGCCACCAAACACCACTCCACCCACTAGCCCAAAAAATCCACCACCTTTTCGGGCCCTATATATACCGAAACCCTAATCTCGTCCGTCTGGTCCATCCAGCCGCCGCCACCCACAGGATCGGTGATTTCAAAAAAAAAAAAAAAAAAAAAAATCGACCACGCCCCCACGACGCCATTGGGCGACGGCGGCGGCCTCCCCCCCCCCGCCCGGATCCCGAGCGGGCGGCCGACGCCTGATACCGCGTCGCGACCCCGCCCCGGCGGCGCCCCTCCGCCACACCCCGCCGCCCCTACACCGACAGCCTGGCGCCATCTCACTACCGCCGGCGGCGCTCGACGACGACGGCCGGGCGCCCGCCTCCACGGCTACCGGGCGCCGCCGTCCCCACGTCCACCGGCAGGCCTTCTCCTCGACAGGCGGCGGGCGGCGTCCCAGCCCGGCCGGAGCGGCTCCCTGGCGTGTGGATCCGTGAGCACCGGAGCGGGCGCATACGAGGGCGCCCCCGACCGCGGCGTCTTTGCTCCCGAGCAAGTCGCTCCTGCCCGAAAGCACTCCTCCACCGACAGCCACCCATGGAGACGGTTGCATCGAGTCAAGGTGAGTTCGATGCCTGTATGCATAAATTCACTCCGCCTGTATGCTTAAATTCCACTCTGCCTGTATGCTTAAATTTCACTCTGTTTGTATGCATGCATACATACCTTAAATAGACGATGCATGCATACATACCTCAAATAAACGATGAATGTTGTTTAAAGTATTATCCAGTGGTTCGATAGTTCTTAAATTAATCTAATTCTGCTGATTATTGTTCAAGTTTTTGAATTAATTATTTAGCAATTCGGCAGTTCCTACTAATTATAATGGGAATAAAATTGGAACCTTAATTTGGTTTGTATGCACTGTTCTTTTTGCAGGACCGAGATGCGCCGGATCGGGTGACGAGCAGGCATCAACGTCATGCTGGTATGCACCTTGTATGCACTGTGCTCAAGTAGCATGGCCAATAGGAACGATTGCAGTGGGCCGTACTTTGTCTGTCCATTAATCATGATCTCGTATGCACTGTGCTTTACTTTTATAAAATTGCATGCTTGTTTTCCAATTCTAGTTAAGCAAACCAAAAAGGTCTGTATGCATGTTTCTACACCGATGCATAGTCAAACTGATAGTTCGGAAGGTTTGTATGCATGTCTCCATACGTTTTATTTTTGACATGGTGTATATTTTACGTTCACTATTTTTTAGTTTCGAAAAGGTCTGTATGCATGTTCCTATATTGTATGCATAGTCAAACTGGTGGATCAGAAGGTTTGTATGCATGTTTTCATACATTTTTTTAGTTCTGATATGGTGTGTTTCTACGGATTGTATGCATGGTGAAAATTGAGAGATATAAAGGTTTTTTTTTGCAGATTAGGAACATGGCACGCATTATCGCTGCAACTGGGCGGGCGGCCAAGACCGGCCGGCGCGCGCATGCTGAGCCAAAGGCGGCGATGGCGCGTGGTGGTGCCGACACGGTTGTGCCGATGTGGACGAGCAGGGAATCGCGACGGCGGTGGCATGGGCATGTAGGGCACGACGACAACGGCTTGTATGCTGTGTGTGATGTGATTTTATGTTCGTGTGATGTGTATGTATGGTGTGATGGATTTGTATGCATGGTATTAGTGAGGCGACAATGTAAGCATGTGCAATGGATTGCGATTATTTGATCTGTATGCACTGTTCTTCTATTAAATTTTTAATGCTTGTATGCACATATACCTTAATTTGTATGCTTCATGTATAGTAGATTGTGATTATTTAACTGTATGCATTGTTCTTGTTTTATGCTTGTATGCACATCCACCTCAATTTGTATGTTTCATGTGGAATGGATTGTGATTATTTGATCCATATGCATTGTTATTCTATTAATTTTTTATGCTAGTACGTACCTCCACCTTAATTTGTATGCTTCATGTGGGTAATGGATTTGTGATTATTTGATCTGTATGCACTTTTTTTTGTTATATGCTTTGTATGCACCTCCACCCTAATTTGTATGCTTCATGCGCAATGGATTGTAATATTTGACACATCCTCTGTTCTTTTTTCCGATTCATATGTATGCGGTGTGGGTGTGAAGGGGAGATGATGACGAAAGCACGGGCGGATGTTGGACGACAACCATGGGCACGGGGTAGGGCAAACTGCGAGCTTGGTCGCTGAACGGGTCCTCGCCGCAGCGCGGCTTCCTCTCCAACCAGGCGAGTGAATTTATATGCATCCAGACGAGTAAATTTATGCATCTTGATCTCTAATTTATATGCAACCTTGACGCCAAAACTTTTATATGCATCCGGATGAGTGAATATATGCATCTCAACCACTAATTTCTATGCAATACCGATGTCAAAACGTTTATATGCATCTGGACGAGTGAGTATATGCATCTCAACCACTAGTTTCTAGGCAACATCGATGCCAAAACATCTATATGCACCACGACTAGCGAATATATGCATCCAATCAGCCCTTATGTGGTATGATTCAAAATTTGGAGAAGATGAGAGCACCTATCATGTTTCTATGCACTCGCACACAAGTTTATATGCACAGATAGAAAGCATAAACTCTTTATCCTCGTACACAAAATTTTGAATTTCAAAATTTTTGAAAAAATATTCAAAGTGGAGCTTGAATCGTGCACAAAAGTGTCAGGAGTTCAATGGTGAAAAACCGTTTTTGAATCCGATGCTTCGTTGAGGAATTATCGTGAAAAAAACGGAAGAAATTCGAGTGGGTGCGTGCATGTCAGCATGTGTTAGCGTATGTCAGCCTGTGTCAGTCTGTGTCAGGTGGAACAGTCAGCTCGCGGGGAGGTTTGTATGCTTCGACAAAACTGGTTCAAATTCACTCAAACCACTGCTTCGTATGCATCGTCGCAACAAAAAAGTTCGTACGCATTTCCGACCTGGATTATATGCATCCAGTCTAGTTGGGCTGGGTGGGCTGGTTGGACCCGCGGGGACCATCCACGTGCGCGTGCCTCCCAGCCTAATGCGGGGCGGACCAGGAAGCTGGCTGCAGGCTTTCAATACCTATTGGAAGCCTTAGAGGCTCCCAATAGTATCACCCTATATATATATATATATATATATATATATATATATATATATATACCGCTATTTAGGAAATACTTTGCTCTAAATACTCTAAATAATATTTAGAGCAGCGGCGGCGCTGCCCAGCTCCGGTGACCATCCCGCAACAATAAATTTCCCTCCGTAAGAGTAAACATTACTTCCAGCGTTTGTCCATGCTTATTTGCTAATCAATCCGCAAAAGTAATACTTACTACTAGGGTTTCGCGAACACCGACGGTGTAAGTATTACTACCAAAGATTACTATATGGAGGTGCACCGCATTCCGTTATAGTAAATGATCCTACCATAACCGTAGTAAGTATTACTACCGTAATTTATACGTTTCTCATCTAATCCAGAACCATTGGGTTCACCATCGGCACGAAACACGCACGTAATTTTTGCCGGCATTAAATCGCCATTGCCCATATATTACCGAGCGGTAGCATTCATCGCTTCAACTCCCGCCGTGGCTTTTGCACGTGCCCCGCAACGCCTATTTGCGTGGACCGCCCCCTCCATCCCTACCGACGCCGGCCGCGCTACCGCTGGATTCGAGCAGCCAGCCGGCTTCCCGGCAATGGGCACGGTATGCCGCCGGGCAATGTGAATCCAAAGGTCCGGCGTCAAGATGGCTTGCCCTCACCGGTGGTCGCTGGCGGGTGGCGTGGGGGGTTCTCCTCACCGGTGGTCGCATTTGTGGTGGCTCGCGTTCTCCTCACCGGTGGATGGCTGCAGTGTCGGTGTTCCCACGCGCGTCGCGATAGCCCCTTCACGGGGCATCGACGGCCCCTCCCCCGCTACTTGCTCTCCCACGGATGGCGCCGCGATGGGCACCAAGCCCTCGTGGATGCGTCGCATCTTCGCCTCCCTTCCCTCCGATATGAATTTGGGTGTACTAGTTTGGATGAATTTGTTTGTTTTTTGTCTAGAATTTTTAAACACTTTCGACCATACTGTTAGCATGTTACGGTTCATAAATTGCTTGATTTTTTTTTGTTGGGTTTTGTACAAAGTACATATGAATTTATTTGATTTTGCTCCCAAAATTCATGTTCTGATGGCGCCTTTGCTATTGGAATGGTTGGTTTTACAGTTTGGAAGGATAAAATAAATCTTACTATTAGTTCAAAAACGTTTATGAATCATTGTTTCTACTTGTTTGGATAATATATATACTATTGCGCCCTGTTTTCGCTAGGGCGGATTTTCCCAAACGACCCTCCGCGCTAGCAACTAGTCGGGAGTACCCGTGACTAGGCGGCGCTAGGCGTTTTTGTAGGCGTTTTGGCATTTTGCCAATTTAGCATAAAAAAATATATATATATATATATATATATATATATATATATATATATATATATATATATATATATATATATATTAGTATATATAGCTAAATATTATATCAACAACTAATAAGTACTCAATATATATAGCTATTTTTTTTATATATATATGTATCACCGACTAATAATTGCTCAATAGATAGGGCTAGTAGACATACGACCTTGGAGTCTTCCAAGTTCCTTCCTCATCTTTGTCCTACAAGTTACAACACATTTTAACATCTTGTAAAGAAATAGACAGCAAGCAGTTCATGAAAAATAGGAAACAAGAAGTTGACACTTATCTCAATTATTCCAGCAACCTCCCATCCATGAGCACACTATATCATTATCATATCAGCAGCCAATAATTAGTCATTTTAAAGCACAAACACAACTACACAAGCACATGGCAGCAAGCACAAGCACTGTTAGATAATTAGGCAATTTCCATGTCATTTTAATTCTATAAATTAACATTATGATGATGACATATAAAAGATAATTAAGTATTGAAAACATAATATCAAATGTACCCATAATAAAATGGTACATGTCAACAATAAACATGTGAAGCATATATATATCATGTGACATAACGAGAACATATGAAACAACGAAAGCAGAGCTCTTTTGAAACATGCGGCGGCGGCATGTGAAACGACAAGGCTGAATAAGCTGAAACAATCGGGCATGGCATATTACTAGCGACAACAAGCATCGGGCAACTCATGAAACAACATAACGAGAACCGATGAAACAGATTCATGACGGTATGTGAAACAATAGAGATGAACTCTTGAAACATTCACAAAGCTGGCCGCTTGAAAAAAAGCGAGAGAGGAGATGAACCAGGACATACCCTCCCATGCGCTCAGGATCCGGACCCTTGTCCAACTTCAATCGTCATGTCGTAGGAGATGAAGACGATCTCTCCACCGAAGAAGAAGATGAAGATGAAGAAGTCCACCGGCCCGATGAAGAAGATGACGGACGAACGGCGATGGCGATGGATTTGGGCGTCGCGTAGGCGCTCCCCAAAAACCTAATTGCCGATCCCCGTGCAAGGTCTCGAGCGGCAAGGGCTTCGAGGCACCGCCCTCTCGCTCCTCCTCGTCGCGCGGAGTTACGAGATGGGAATGGCTTCTTTGCAACCGAACTGTGGTTCTAGTGTTTTCTCTTGATCGGTTGTTGAATGATAGCTACCCTCTTCTATTTATCTCTTACCATGGATAACTCAAGAGACCAATAGAATTGAAGGGTCAAGGTCACCTCATTAGGCAAGCCAAAGGCCAAAGGCCTCTCACGTTGGCAAGCCAAGAGGCAGCACCCTCTCGTGAGCCATCCAAAGGCTTAATAAATTAAACCTTTTCAGCTTCCAATCAATGCAAATAATATCCATAATTATATACCATAGAGTTATTGATTTATTGAATAAATCCAACAATCCCCACCAAACTCTAGGGTATATAACTATGTAATTCCGGGACCACAATTCTTTGATATACCGGTGTTTCGATGGAGACCGTTAAGTTGAACATCCATCTAGAACAAGAGTTTCACTCAGTCTGGCCGAACAATGGACTATGCCTTGAATTGACGGTTTTGTGCGACATGAGATTCGCTCAAGTCCTTTCTTCGATACTAGGCTGCAAAAGACATCCCATTTGTTTGAAGCATATAAGTCACATACATTGCCTTTCATGAGCATTTAGGGATTACCCAAGTCCCATAGATTTGTGACTAGCGGTCGACTCATATAGGTGTACTCCTCAAAAGATGTTACGTAGGGCAACATCTCATCTTCAACTTAAGACTCTTGGAATACATTAAGGTAAATACCATCCCGCCTTCTGAGATAGGAAAGATGTGCATCGAAAAATGAGTCGAAAGGGATCTTTCCTCTCAATCTACTCCTAGCTTGTTTCACCACTCTACTTCACGGGATCTCCGATCGATCACATAGAGCGAGTTACCACTATAGTAGATTTCACGTGGGTCTCATACCCATTTCTCTCGATGCACTTTCTATCACATTGCGTGGCCGGACCCTTAGTGAATTGATACGCCGGATTATTCGGCGTGTGGATATAATCCACCGTTATAACTCGGAGGTTTTCAACTTTTCGGCGATTTCAATCTTCTCTAAACATGCCTTGTAGACTTCATGTTATTCCTAGAAACTGTTGACCTTTGTAATCACAATTTGGTTGTCACAGTTCATTGAAATAGCGGTATCGGTTTTTCAACTACCGGTAAATCAATAGGAAATCACGGAGCCACTCGGCCTCGGCCCAAAGCAGTGTCTAGCTTATTTTGTGAGTTACATTTCCATTGTAGACTTCGTTAAGATAGTGCGCTTGCAAGACTTCGAGGAAAAGCGCCACCTCCAAGCAAGAACACATATCCGCTTGTGGCATAAAGCTCATCAGCATCGAAATCCGGTTGGCATCACAATAGCCTTCCAAAGACTCTTGGGTTTCCACTATAATGTATACCATATGTCATAGTACCTTTCAGATAGCGCAATATTCTCTCAAGAGCATGCCAATGATCATCTCCTGGTTTTGACACAAACCGGCTCAACTTGCTCACATCATAAGAGATGTCAGGCCTTGTTGCACTCGCAAGGTACATGAGTGAGCCAATGATCTGGGAGTATGTATATTGATCCCTTGCTATTCTCCGATTTTTCCTCAATAGCAGACAAGGGTCATAAGGTGTAGGAGCAGGATCACAGTCACTAAAACCAAAGCGACTTAATACCTTTTCCACATAGTGAGATTGTAACAAAGTTACCCCACCATCACCTTCTCTAATAAGCTTGATGTTAAGAATGACATCAGCTTCTCCTAAATCTTTCATTTCGAAATTGCTCGATAGAAGATTCTTTACTTCCTCAATCACATTGAGATTAGATCCAAAGATCAAGATGTCATCAACATAAAGGCATAGGATAATAGCCTCACCCCCACCATACCGATAATACACACACGTGTCAGTCTCATTCACAGCAAAGCCAGCAGCTGTAAGAGTATTATCAAACTTTTCATGCCATTGCTTAGGTGCTTGTTTTAGGCCATACAATGATTTTATCAACCTACACACCTTGTTCTCTTGACCATCCGCAATGAACCCTTCTGGCTGATCCATATAGATCTCCTCATCCAACTCTCCATTGAGGAAAGCTGTCTTAATATCCATCTGATGAATGATAAGACCATAAGAGGCTGCCACAGCAATCAATGTGCGAATTGTAGTCAATCGAGCAACTGGTGAGTAGGTGTCAAAGAAATGTTCACCCTCTTTTTGGGTATAACCTTTGGCCACAAGCCTTGCCTTGTACCTCTCAATTGTACCATCAGGCCTAAGCTTTTTCTTGAAGATCCATTTGCAACCTATAGGTTGACAGCCATAAGGACGGTCAACGACCTTCCAAGTTCCATTAGACATAATAGAATCCATCTCACTCCTTACTGCTTCCTTCCACAAGTCAGCATTAGGAGAGGAATATGCCTCTCTAATGGTGGTTGGCGTGTCTTCCACAAGGTACACTATAAAGTCATCACCAAAGGATTTTGCAACCCTTTGTCTCTTGCTCTTTCTAGTGACAGTAGTGTCATCCTCCTCAGGGATGTGCACATGAGAATCCTCAGCATGATCTATAGGAATAGACAGTGCATGCTCATGGGAAATTATAGTCTCATGACTTGTTTCACTAGGTGTATTCTTCATTGGAAATTCATTCTCAAAGAATGTAGCGTCTCTTGATTCCATGATTGTATCAACATACATATCAGACACATCAGATTTTATAATTAAGAACCTATATCCAGTGCTGTGAAAGGAATAACCAAGAAATACACAATCAACAGTTTTAGGCCCAAGTTTACGCTTCTTGTTGATCGGCACATTCACTTTAGCCAAGCAACCCCAAGTGCGCAAATATGAGAGATTTAATCTTCTCTTTTCCCATTCCTCAAATGGTGTGATCTCTTTGTTCTTTGTTGGAACTCTGTTAAGGACATGACAAGCTGTCAAAATCGCCTCACCCCACCATTCCTTGGATAATCCCGCATTACTCAACATGGCATTCACCAAATCTGTTAGAGTGCGGTTTTTCCTTTCAGCAATCCCATTGGATTGTGGTGAGAATGGCGGTGTCCTCTCATGAACAATACCATGTTCCATGCAGAACTCATCGAAAAAATTAGAGAAGTATTCTCCACCTCGATCGGACCTTAACCGTTTTATTTTCCTCTCAAGTTGATTCTCAACTTCAGCTTTATAGGACTTAAAATAATTAAACGCTTCATCTTTTGTTTTTAAGAGATACACATAGCAAAATCTGGTGGAGTCATCTATAAAAGTGAGGAAGTATCTTTTACCGCCTTTGGTCAAGATTCCGTTCATCTCACATAAATCGAGTGAAGAAGTTCTAGAGGTGCGGATTCCGCGTCGGCGACCTTTGTGAGGCTTGCGGGGTTGTTTTGATTCAACACACACATGGCACTTAGACTTTTTGACCAAGTTAAATTTAGGAATTAAATTCAGATTTGCTAACCGCATAAGACAGCCAAAACTTACATGACAAAAACGTGAATGCCATAAATCCGACTCATCAGAAATATCAACAGAATTTACCATTTTATTACACACATCATGCAATGATAAGCGGAACAAGCCACCGCAATCATATCCTTTACCAACAAAAGAACCATGTTTCGACACAACACATTTTTTTGACTCAAGAACAACTTTGTAGCCATCTCGACATAACAAAGATGCACTAACAAGATTCTTCTTTATGGAGGGCACATCTTTGCACGTTCTTCAATGGCACCGTCTTCCCGAAGTAAACTTCGGAATGACCATACCAACACCAAGAACATGAGCACACGACCCATTTCCCATCAACAAGGCGCCAGACCTCCCGACCTGGTAGGAAGAAAACAAAGACACATCAGCACACACATGAATATTGGCACCACTGTCCATCCACCACTCAGGTGAATTACAAACTGAAAGAACAAATGGTAAAGAATTACCATACCCCGATGTTCCATCTCTAGTTTCAATAGTAACAACATTTGCTGATTTCTTGTCCTGCGTGAACTTATTAGGGCATTCTCTTGCCCAATGCGATCACGCCACGGACAAAGCATCCTCCCTTTCCCTTATTGTTGTTGTTCTTCTTTTTTAAACTGCGGCCATGCGAGCAGGCTTGTTTGTGCTCTCTTGCTTGTTTTGGTTTTTCTTCTTGTTAAACTTGCGAAATCCAGAGTTTCTCTTCTGCACCACATTTGCAGTAGAGGTCTCAACAGTTTCCCATTGTCTTTTGCTCTAGCTCTCTCCTCTACATCAAGAGTGCCAATGAGCTCTTCCACATTGAACTCCTGCCTCTTATGTTTGAGAGAGGTAGCAAAGTCCTTCCAAGAAGGTGGTAACTTGGCGATTATACCTTGACCACAAACTTGTCGGGCAAAGGACAAGGGAAAAGCTCGAGTTCCTTAGCTAGTGCATGAAACTCATGAGCCTGTTCCACTACGGATCGGTTCTCAACCATCTTGTAGTCATACAAATTTGCTCCATGAGATACAACTCACTACCGGCATCGGTAACTCCAAACTTTCCAACAAGTGCATCCCACGGCTCTTTCCTGTAGGAAGGATGATGTAGCTTTTACGGAATTTTGCATCAAGTGCACTTATCAGCGCACGCACCTCGAAAGAGGTTGTCATCGACCTTTAAACTTAGCCTCCTCGCGGGAGAGACAAGTTATCGAGGCTTGCCCTCGCGGCATGATAACAAGACATTGCGAGTAAGCCACAACTCCGTCTTAGCTTTCCATATCAAGAAGTTTTTACCATCAAAAGGATCGGGCCTTAATACAAAGAACAAAACCTCGACGAGAAAAATGCCTATTATTAGGTTTTTGGATTGTTAGATAATTAGGCAATTTCCATATCATTTTAATTCCATAAATTAACATTATGATGATGACATATAAAAGATAATTAAGTATTGAAAACATAATATCAAATGTACCCATAATAAAATGGTACATGTCAACAATAAACATGTGAAGCATATATATATATCATGTGACACAAATGTAACATATGAAACAACGAAAGCGAGCTCTTTGAAACATGCGGCAAAGCAAAGATATGAAACGACAAGACTGAATAATCTGAAACAATCGGGCATGGCATATTACTAGCAAACAACAAGCATCGGGCAACTCATGAAACAACATAACGAGTAACCGATGAAACAGATTCATGATAGTATGTGAAACAATAGAGATGAACTCATTGAAACATTCACAAAGCTGGCTGCGCGAAAAACAGAGAGGAGATGAACCGGACATACCCTCCCATGCGCTACGAGGATCCGGACCCTTGTCCAACTTCAATCGTCATGTCGTAGGAGATGAAGACGATCTCTCCACCGAGAAGAAGATGAAGATGAAGAAGTCCACCGGCTAACCGATGAAGAAGATGACGACGAGCGGCGATGGCGATGGATTTGGGCAGTCACGTAGACGCTCCCCAAAAACCTAATTGCCGATCCCCCGTGCAAGGTCTCGAACGGCAAGGGCTTGAGAGGCACCGCCCTCTCGCTCCTCCCGTGCGCTGGAGTTACTGAGATGGGAATGGCTTCTTTGCAACCGAAGCGTGGTTCTAGTGTTTTCTCTTGATCGGTTGTTGAATGATAGCTACCCTCTTCTATTTATCTCTTACCATGGATAACTCAAGAGACCAATAGAATTGAAGGGTCAAGGTCACCTCATTAGGCAAGCCAAAGGCCAAAGGCCTCTCACGTTGGCAAGCCAAGAGGCGGCACCCTCTCGTGAGCCATCCAAAGGCTTAATAAATTAAACCTTTTCGACTTCCAATCAATGCAAATAATATCCATAATTATATACCATAGAGTTATTGATTTATTGAATAAATCCAACAAGCACAACACAATTTAAAAATAAAAGGCATGACAGCCAGTTCATACAGTACCAATAGCAAATAGTTCAGTCACACAACACACGAGACACAACACACATGACATAGCACACATGACAGCCTAGCAAGTGCGGTTCATAAATCATAAGACCAAGGATGGAGATGGTCCGGATCATATTTCATCTTATTTGTAGTCCTCATCATCATACTCTTCATCTTCAGACTCAAATTCTTCTCCTTCATACAGCTCCCTCGGTCTTGCACTTGAACGCCTCGAAGCTCTTCTTACGCTCCCCTTTGCCTCTCAATAAGAGACCAAGGTATCCCCTGTACCTTCCATCTCATCCTCATCATCCTCATCTCTAAAGACAACTAATGCACAATCATCCCCACCCTCATGGAGAAAACCTTGAGCTTCAGTTGCATCACTAGACAAGAGAACATCAGTGATCTTCTTTGACTTGATATTTTGTCTCTTAGTAAGCAGCCTGTTGTTGAATTGAACATACACCAACTTTTCAAGGCGGGCTGCAGTAAGCCTATTCCTCTTCTTAGTGTGTACCTACAAATATAAAATAAGAGCATTTTTAGTAGTGCAATTTAAAGATTAGTGCTGATGAAATGTTCATAGTAGAAAGGTACTAACCCCTTCAAACCCACTCCAATTCCTTTCACAACCAGAAGCACTTGATGCCAAAGATAAGATTCTTGTAGCCATCCCCTATAAAGCAGGTGTTTCAGTTCCATACAACCGCCACCATGAGGCTGAAACAAAAAAAAAAAAAAAAAACACCTCTACATGTTAGAAAACAGCAAACAACCATGTTTAAAAATAGCAAACAACCATGTATTAACATGTACCTCTACGGATTATAGTCAAAGTCTTCATAAGTCTTTGCTAGCTTCTTGCTAATTGGCCCTTCTCTATTTTGGAACTTTTTCAGTTCAATGTTGGCAGCCTGATGTTGCTTGTCCTCATCATAATAATAAAATTGCTCAACACAAGCTATAAATGCTACGTTCATTTTGGGCTCATCAAAAATTGATGAGTTAGTGTAGCTATAGTATGGATTGAGCAAATAAGCTGTCATATGCAATGGAGAATCAAGTCTTCCAGCCATCTTCCTCTCAATAACAGCTATTACATCCTTGAATTTATCCTCATCATTGCCATAGACCTTTTTGATCTCTCTCTTTGCCTTTAGTAGTTCTCCATAAATGAAACCCATGGATGGCTTCACATCCCCATCAGCCAAACGAAGGACTTTGAATAATGGCTCAAAAACAGCCACCATTAGCTTCACATCCCTCCAAAAGGTTGGACTCAATATAGTTGCTGTGGCATCTTTTCCTTTCTTTGATTTCACATCCTTAATTGAGTCCCACTTACTTGATACCACCATCCTTCTCAGCTGGTCCTTCTTCTCTAGCATGCTGTTCAAAGTGAGAAAGTTTGAAGCAAACCTAGTCACTCCTGGCCTCACTACCTCTTTCCCCTCTGTGAAGTGTCTCATGCAGTCCAATGTTCTTGTGTGGCCGTAGACAAATATGGTAAATGCCTTTGCTTGGTCAATCACCTTCTTGAACCGAGCCAAGTTACCAATTCCTTGGAGCATCAAGTTGATTGTGTGGGCTGCACAAGATGTCCAAAATATCTGTGGTCTCTTCTCAGCAAGTAGCTTCTTTGCACCCATGTTGTTGGAGGCATTGTCGGTCACTACTTGCACCACATTTTCTGGCCCCAATTCTTCAATTGCTTTGTCCACTAGTTCGAAGATGACTTCACTAGTGTGTGACACAGATGACATCTCAATTGATTTGATGAATTCAGTTCCTTCAGCACAATTAGTGCACAGATTCATTATGCTTCTTCTCTTCCTATCTGACCAAGCATCAGTCATAATGGAGCACCCATTCTTCAACTTCTCGGCTTGACGCTCTTGCATCAAAGCCTTGGTCCTTGCATATTCTTCATCCAGTAATCTCTCTCGCAGCAAATCATCACTTGGAGGCTGAAATCTAGGTCCAAACTGCCCAATGGCTTCACACATTTGTGTGAAGTCATCATTGTCACATGCATTGAAAGCTATTGCCGCACATAGATATAAAAAAGAGCCAAATCAGTACAGGAATAACAGCATCTATCATCATTTTAAAAAGCAAATAAAGAGTAGTAATGGACAAAGCAATTTACCGCGATTATAAGCCCATCTTGCAATATACTTGTACACCTCATTTAATCTTTCTTTTTGAAGTGCTTTGTTCAGCTGCTATTGCTTGAAAGACTCAGCCTTGCTAGCTTTAGGATCAATAGCCCTTGTCCATTTGTCAATTGGTCCTAATTTGTGAGGCTCTGAACTTCCAATACAAGTGACTTCCTCAGAATCTCCACCCCCCTGTGATCCAACTCTAGACACTCCAACCCCCTGTGATCCAACTCTAGACACATTCACTTCTTGTCTAAGTTCTATCTCACGAATCGTCTTCTCAGTTCTCTTCCTTTTTGCAGCTTCTATTGCAGCCTTGCACTTCTCTTTAGCCTCCAGTGCCTCCGCTGTTGTAGATGAGCATTTCCTCACATTGCCTAGAACATGAGCCACATGCTCCTTCAACCTATAAACCCCTCCCCCATCTGGTGCCCACATAACTTGCACTTCACCTTATCCTTGTTGTTAGCATCAACAAGAACACCATATTCCCATCCAATATCACCGGAATTCCTTTTCAAAAGATTTGGACCCTCTGTTTCAGTTCCAGCTGCAGGTTCTGATGTTGACATCCTATACATTCAAGCAATCACAAAACTGAAAATGCAGTAGGCAGTAGTAGTACTAGTGAAAGATACATTCAGACCAACAGCAACTGAAATAAGTGATTCAAAGCATTCAGTCATCAGTCATCACCATCCTATTCATCCTATACATTCAGTCATAGCAGATTCATCCTATACATCCTATACATTCGGTCATAGCAGATTCAAAACATTTACATAGCAGAGTCAGTCTTAGGTCATGCAGATTCAGTCATAGTCTCATAGCAGATTCAGTAATCACCAAGACACCAACTCAAAGCAGAGTAGGGGAGGCCGGGAGCAGAGGGATGACTCACCTTGGAGGCTTGGAAGCAGCCGAACAGGGGAGGAGGAGGCCGGCGGGGAGGAGCAGCAGGCCGGCGGGGAAGAGGACTAGCGAGCCGGCGGGGAGGAGTACCAAAGAGGCCGGGCGGGAAGGAGCAGCGCCGCTGGATGAGCGGGTCGACCTTCGGGCACGGGGACGGCGGCTTCTCGCGAGCCGGAAACCGACGGGGCGGTGTTATCCTTCCCGCGCGTGGCCCCATTACGCCCGTGCTCGACCCACTGCGCAGCGCGCCCCGCTGCGGCGAAATAACGCGGCGCTTCCGCTCACCCGCCCGCGCCGCCGCCGCCGCGCTGCGCGCGCCGAATCTGGGCGGAATCGCCCCCGACGCCGCCTAGTCGCCGCGCCCGCCTAGGACACCGATAACCCCCTAGTCTCCACGGTGCACCGCGACTAGCGCCTAGGCGCGACTAAATCCGCCTAGGCGAGCGCCTAGCGGAACAGGGCTATTGCGTATGAGAAAGACAACCTAATTTTATTTCCCAGGAAACTATTGCTGAAATCGTACGAAGGGAAGTAACTATTACTACCCGGCAGTGTCCAACCCACCAGCTTTGTGCACCGTTCACCATTAGGAATCATCCGAAAGTGTAAATGCATGACCTTTTGTTAGCAAATTGGTAGTACGTAGCAGGCAAATGATATATATACTAGTATAATGCCCGTGCTAACGCTACGGTGACATTTGGTAATACAAATCAAACAACAAAAAATAATTTACCTCCACAATACTTAATACTTAGTTACAAAAGATCTAGATCCAATGTTACTATGAGAACACCCAAATCTTTGCCAAATAGAGCTTTGTTATCCCAGATTGAAAACACAATGAGAGCTTTATTATCACGGATTCAACAATATCATTACAAAACAAAACTCTTGACACAAAAAAAAAAAAAATAATACACCGTATTTGACATGATCTAAGAAATAAAACATGACCGTACAATCGGCACATACAAAACTTGCGCAGATGTGTTTAGTTTCTTGGTGCTAGTGCCTCCACCATGAAAGCCTTTTCTTTTTATACTTCAGCGCATGATTCTTTGCCTTCTCCTAAAAAAAGTTCCAAGAATTTGTCTGAGCTCACCCCTGAGATCCAGTGAAGTCGGCAGCTGTAACTTCATCTCCAACCATGAGCCGACTGCAGAAAACACAAAGCAGAAAACCCGTAGCAAGTGTGTTACAAAATTACTACTGAAACAATATTCTAGATAGTAGAAACTGAGAGTAATAGGGCCTATTATGTGGATAGAAATTGGAAAGTAAGATATGAAGATGGCAAGTAATGTTGTATCCCTTAAATAGGCCGCAAGCTGCAAGGACCTAAGATTAACTTAAACTATGTTGAACTAATCATTGAGCACCCCATGTCCAATCTGAAATCAGGCCAACTTCATCTCAGCACTTTTTTTTTGTTCATAACCATGGATAGAACCATATGAACTGAAGCTAACAGAGTATACAAGGGAAAGACAGGCACTACTATGTATGCAAGCCAATTTTTAGTGCCAGCTTACTTCTTGCCAAGAAGATGCCACATCCTAGCTTCCCAGCAGCCGCACTTGCGAAGCCACCCTATGCTCTGACGCCGGAATATGTGCACAAACTCCTCATTGGTGGGATTCCTCATCTGCAAAGCACACCCATGAGTCCACTGTGAAATTATTGATACACCAGGAAGGCTAATGATCCCATAGTTACAGTTACTTAGAAAGGAAAAATGAAGCTTGCAACATAGATATGCAAGATTTGGATCAGATAAAAACCTATACATATGTTATCGTTCAGGTCTTTCGTCTTGCTAGACTCTTTGAGATGGTCTTGTTTTACAGAAGGGAAAAAAACTGCCAAAGAAATGAACCACAAGCACTTACCTTGGCTGAGGAGTTATTCCAGCCAAACACATCTGGTGTAAAGTTTGTGACAACACCATCAAACATGGCAGAATTAAGTGGTTTTGCCGCAACAGTAACAACCTCCTCATTTTCTTGATAATTGACTCCCATGTATCTTTCATTTCATCCAACAGTCATGAATATTAGTACAGATAATATGAACAAGATTAGGCAATTTATTATAGAGTATAGTAATTCTAATCCCATTGTTTCAAGCACAAATATTTTTTAGTGATCCCAAAAATTCTCAAGCAGGCTCCATCACTGCTATCCATAGCAAACAGGCAAGAGCTAGCTCCTAAGGTATTATATTAATACCAAATACCTTGAACATGATACTCTTGAGAAAGAACTGATCCAGGCAAAGCAGACATAATTGATCACCCAAAAGAGGGTGAGGTTAGGGGAGGGGTGAGACAGCTTGCCCAGCCCAAAAACATCACATCCTCATTTTCTTTGTGAGGTCAATACTCACTTCAAGAAGCCCAAAAACAAAAAGAAAAATAGTTAATAATGTTCATTATAGAATGCTGACAAAAAAATGACGATGGAAATACTTCCAAATAAATATGACATACCCTGAAGTCAGGTTTCTGTTCCACCTTATCTTATTCAGGCGGTTCACAATCTCATTGATCCTCTTCTCTACTTTATAATAGTGTGAACCTTCAAAACGAACAAGATATAGATATTACAATCTAAACAGAGGCAGCCTCCGTAGGCTCTGTGCGCCCGAGAAGAAGTAAAATGAAGTGCTGCGCAGCACAAGTTTGCATTCCTAAGAAATTTTGCATGCACAGAATCTTAGCAAAAAAAAAGTTTGGATCAATTGTAATCACATCACGTGATGCAGAGAATATAATTTAATAGAGCACCATAAGGCTTTTAATTTAGTTGGCCAACAACACAGATATGTGTATTCTTAAGAAATAGGTGGACACCCAAAGAAAATTGATAGAACATATGCCGGTGCTGACAAAATATTTTGCAGTAGCACTATGTGGCACTTCAATTCGAAAGAATCTCCTACAGACAAGCAACAGACCCAATTATACATCTCACTCATAGCTCCAAGTTGCAGAGGACTGAACCTAAACCTCTTCTTCTCAGTGGAATACAATTGAACACATACGCTACATCCCAAAGCAAAAAATGATTAGTTTAAACAACATGACCGCTTGCAAAGAGAGTGGAGGCTAGTGACGTTGGGGAAACAGACCTGCTCCGCACCGCACCCATGGATCGGACCAGCATCCACCACTGCACCCATGGATTCGACCTGCCTCCGCCTGTTGGACGGGCGCCGCTGAGGGAGCCGCGGCGGCGTTGATGGGCGGCTACCACCCTCCGAGCCCACACCACACTCCCCGCCCACGCGTGTCACCGGGTGTGGTCGCGCGCCCGAAGGGGATCAAACATGCCGCCACCATTTTTCGCTCTCCTTTGGATGATTGAAACCCTAGCCGCTGTGCATTCACATTGGTGGGGTTTGGAATTGGATCTGAAGTGGAGTAGGTCCATCGCCCTGTTCTATTTCAGGAAATTGGGAAAAAAAGAAAAGGAAAGCCTGCACCAGGAATCGAACTGTGGCCATCGGTGGGAGCGGAACAGAGTCACGCGCGGATGAAGGCGTGGGGAGGCGAGGGTGTAAGACCTCTGGACAAACTTTTGATCTCGGCCCTCGGTTCGTGCATCGTTGGCTGGTGATCGTCGGTCCAAAAATAGAAAGAAGTGTGCCATTATAGTAGAGATATATATATCTTGGTCCGAGAATTCATGTGACGAACAATGAATTATTACCATTTGATATTTGTTTTTCTATTATTCTGGTTGTTTACTACTGCAAAGCACCAATTTACTACTATTTACTTAGATGAATAATGTGAGTAATATTACTACTAGTCCAGAAAAACGAAAAGTAATAGAGCCTGCCAACCGTATCTCTACAACATAAAAAGAACAAAGAGGAGACATTTTTTGGTGCGACATTCGTTTTGAGTCTGCCCAACCCCCTCCGTGCGACACCGCGTACGTAGTTAGAAAGGTGGAAGGGTGCGAATTAAAATAACGAATAAGAAAGGATTCCAGATGTAACTCTAAAAGAGAGAAATAATATATACATGCATAGGTGGAAGGGTGTAAATTAAAATAAAAAATCATAAAAGGATTCCGGATGTAAAATTGTAATTGTATCTGGTGCGATCCTAAATTAGGGGAGGAAGAAAAGGAAAGAAGTCCTTCCCACGCCTGCCACCTGAATTAGAGGATGAAGAAAAGGAAATAAGTAAACGCCGCCTCCTTCGTCGAAAAAAAACGCCGCCTCCTTCGTCAAAAAAAAAACGCGGCCTCCCCACACCTGCGACACCGCTGACCCCCTCCCCGCGACACCGCTGCTCTTCTCCCCTCGCCGACGTCGTCGGCAACGTCGACGCTGCCTTCCCCGAAGACGGAGGGACGCCGCTGGTCGCCGCGGCTCTTCCTCTCCCCGCCGTCGATTTGCATCTGCTGGAGGTCGGCGGTCCTGCCCCATCCTCGCCGACGTCGTCGTCACCGTCGGCGCTGCCTTTCGTAATAAAGACCGGGGACGCCGCTCGTCGCCGCGCCTGCCGCTGCCGTCGAGATCGGACGCCGCAGGAAAGGTACCTGCGTCGTCGAGTGGAGGGCCGGGCACCCGCCGACGCCGTCACCTCGGGAGGACACCGCTGCAGCGAGCTGCTCAATTGCAGGGGACCCAAGTGGTGCTGAAGGCACCGGTGAGTCATCTGCTCCCCTTCTGTCCTCAATCCTCTCCCACCCTAGACTGTGAATTCACCGGGCAAGAAATGGGTCGTGGTTTAAATTCATCCTACAATTTAACATGTGCTGCGTTGTTCACTGTCATATTAAATTAATTTACAACCGCTACATGATCTGTACTAGCATAGCTATGAGTGATTGTTGTACACAGGTGCAGTGTATACCATATCACTGGGATATATTGCGAAATGATAATACGGTCAAACAGTACCAAATCCAAAAATCAGTCTTAGATGAACAAAGCTAAATGTACTGTACAGTAGTTGCATATATTGTGTATGATACAGTACAGTAGTTACATATATTGCATATGATTTTTACAGCCTCCGGATTGCGTTACTGACAATATGTCCAATGATCTCCTGATACCTGCAGCTTGATTTTATACAGCTCCTTCATTTAGTCTATTCCAAATCAGTGCTAAATAATAACTAATGCACTGGAACAAGCAGTAACAAGGAATCTCACTGCTGCACAGCTGAGACCTGTTGGATGGCATTAGAGTCATGCATCAGTTCGTTTGTATCTATGACTAATGTCCCGCCGTCAATTTGCATCTGCTGGAGGTTGTGGAACAGTGAACAAACTAATGCTCATCATTTTTTATTGATTTCAGCTTGGCATTATTTTTGTGTTCAGTTACATCAGAATGGAACCTACAGAAAATAATGAAGGTCGTACGCCATTTGCAGACTTAACAAACACCATCAAGAGAGGTAACTGTTTGTACACATGTCCACGTACTGCTTTCACTTGTATTATTTATGGAGATTATATACATGTCTATCAACGGATTTTTTTTCAAACAGTTGGTCAGACAAATTCAAATTCACAATCACAAGTTGATGACCGTGCGCAGCGCAAAAGGGAAAGAGAGAAGGCACGTTATGCCGCAATGAATCAAGAAGAAAGGATGAAAAAGTCAAAAGATGTAGAGAAAATCGTCATCTGAGAAAGATAGAAACTGCACTAGCTACTGGGTCGAGAGGTCCACCGTATTCTGAATATCGTTTATGATTTCATTATCACCATTTCTTGTTTAATTTAATATATACTGATGTATGTCTAATTATGATGCAGAAACTGAACTTCAATCAACCACGGAAAGCATTGATGGCGATGAAGATAGTGATTGGCTGCATCGAAACAATACATACGAACCCATGGAGATTGATAAAGACAACACATGTATCATTTTTTTTTTCTTAATACTAATTATTTTTATTTTTTGTTTTTGTTTGTATGATGTGGAAGCCAAGGTTAACATCATGATATATTATACATGTGTAGATCAATACTCCAGGAGATGTGTAGATCAAAGTGATATAATAGACTTGATTGATGCATCACCTGACCTAAACCCAGTGTTTTTTTTTTTTGAGAGGTATCTTTTTCAAAAGAAAGTGTAGTAGACCCCATTTGTTATTTATGAAAGTGTAATAAGGAAATAATGTTCTTGCAATATAAGCTCTTTTGTAATTTATTTTGAGAATGTACTTTTTTTTTTTTTTATTATATATAGGTGTTGTAAATGCATCAAATTCTATCGACAGTAATGTCAAGTATCCGAACGAGCGTAAGCGTGAGCTAGATAGAGCACGAAGGGCTGCAATGTCTCCTGAACAAAAGACACTAATAAACAAGAGGAGGCGTGACTTGTATGCAGAAAAAAATGCTGCAAGAAAACTGCAAATGACTGCAGAAGACAAGAAGTTGAAAGGAAATGAGAGCCACAAAACCTACAAACGGATGGTGAGAGAACATCGAGCCAATACTTTGCATTTGGACTCAGATCGCCATGGAGAGCCCGCACTGCAACCCTCAACCTATTTTCCCTTCTCCACCTCATTCGCCTAAAGTGTATTCGCATGATATGGAGATACCTGAATTTGGGGGGCACGCCTGTTTACATCACACCGGCAATAGTTGAAGATCCAGAAGCTGATACCCCTGAATTCGATGCGGCAAATACCATACATAGGCATCGGGTGAACAATGGAGAGAGGAGTGCCCTTATATCCCGTCGCAATCAGGCTTTTGAAGCAAATTTTGGAAGAAGGGCTAGAGGTTGTGCAAATGGAAATAGCGGCGATGCGAACGACCATACTCATTCAAGTGTGGTTTATTATCTTATCATGCGATCCGTGTATTTTTAGTATAGAAGTTCAGTTATCCCGTAGCAACGCACGGGCGCTTAACTAGTATGTTATAAATATTAAGAAGTCGCTGCATGGCTCTTGGGCTGGTTTTGGTCATGTTTACCCCTCCATAATTGCTGGGATTAATTGCTGGAGTGCAGCGGCCTCCTCGTATCCCACCCCTCCCGTTACAGCTAGCCTGAGTCTATTAATATCCGCCGCCTGGTACCTTGCATGCATCTCTCGCTTGCTTCTCTCTACCACTTCTCGAGAGACGATGGCGAAGCGGCAGGCCGTGAGTGGCCGTTGCATGCGTGGCCGATGCATGCAGCGGCAAGCGCAGCTAGAGCTCCGCCGCGCTCGAGCCTTTCGTGTCCGTGCCATCCGCGCGAGGCAGCTGGCGAAGAAAAGCTATGAAGATGCCGTCTCCATCCAGTTCCAAACACGTTTCAGCGCGCTCCACGTCGAATCGTGCCAAATTTGGGCGCCATGCAGCCAAACCGGGGGCGCCACGCACGGCACAGCCGCACAGTGCCATGCAAAAATCCAGTGCAAAATCTAGCGACCAACAAAAAAAATTGGCAAGGCTGAGTATCGAACTCAGGACCTCTGGTCAGCCTCGTAGTACTAGCCATCTGGACGGAGTTAATTTGTGATAAGGAGTGACCCACAAGCCATTTAATAGGGGCAGACATGGAAAAATAACCCCTATTCAATGACTCTTTGGTATTAACAATCATGTCCTAAACGACTTCTAATACCAGTCCGGAGGTATATATAGTTCTACTATTCTCCTGCCTGCGTGTTGTTTATTAAGCAACGCTCCGGCGGAGGACCGCTCCCCTCCAGCGACCAATCAATTAGCAACAAAATAATTAATATGGCTCCACCGTTAGCACACCGTGGTCCGTGGAAATTAAATACTCGGTCATTTATGCTTCGGTCCGTGATGACCGTGAATGAATGCCGGCCCGTGAACCCAGCATTGCAGTCAACCGCAGGCGAACCAGACTATATATTTCACCCGTCTCCTGTCGTTTGTTCAATGAGCTCTGGCGCATCTTGCGGCGGCGCCACTCCTGTCCACTACTTCACCGGCGGCCTTCCCTCTCCCGGCTGTCGCGCCCTCTTCCTCCAACCGACCGGCGGCGCTCCCTTCCCTCCCCCGCGGTGGCAGTCCTTCTCGCTCCCGACCGCAGCCACGACGGTCCTTTCTCCCCGCGCGGATCTTCTCCATCGCAAAGACGCCCGTGGCGATCTAACAGCGACCGTGCGGCTGTTCCTATCTC
This sequence comes from Hyparrhenia diplandra, assembly GCA_015847255.1. Lineage (NCBI taxonomy): Eukaryota > Viridiplantae > Streptophyta > Magnoliopsida > Poales > Poaceae > Hyparrhenia > Hyparrhenia diplandra. The sequence goes on from JADLZK010012516.1 coordinate 26,742, forward strand.
GGTGAGACGACGCGCACTGTCTGGTGAGGCTGCCGGGAAGCTTGGTGCCGGAGTGGGCGCAGTGGACGGCCTGCCGATGGGTGGCGCACGTCGAGTGGGGGCCGGCCCTGCCGAGGGCTCCCGTTTTTGCGAAGCCCGGCGGCGAGGACCAACGGCCGGCGGCGGCCGCGAGACGCGAGCGAGGCCCAGTAGCGCGGTGCCCGACTCCACACACGCATGATGATTCCAGATGCATGCCTGACGCATGTCTGATTCCCATGGGCAGATGCAGATAAGGTTTTTTATTATTGTTTCTCTGTTAACACCAATTGTTTGACACATGAATCTGAGTCCTGTAGTTTGTTTATTCGTGGCAGGTGATCTGATAGCAAGCAATGGCGGCGTGGTCTGTAGCCTCATCAGTAGCAGCGTCTCCCGCACAACGTCAATGGCCTCAACGACGAGGTCCCCAAAGGAAACCGCATCCCGGCTCTGATCTGTGCTGCCCGTGCTGGCTGTAGTGTGTTTGTCCCCTTATTTCTTAATCTGAATTCTGAAACTTCCTCGCACGATTTCAAAGCACTTATGGGCTCATGTACGATGGTTTCCATAGATTTGTTTTGTTTATAAAGTTTCGATGAATTTGTCAAACACATTTGTCCAAGACTGATCCTAACTCCCTCACTGACGACGAACGGCTAGTACTATAATATTGCGGTATGTCTGGTTGTCATTTCGATCACGGACAAAAGAGAATGATTTTGAAATTTGTATGAAGGTTATGTGATTTGGTTTGTGTAATAACAGTAGTAAAAAATCATTTTCATAGATACTTTCCAGATTGAATTATTTAGACCCCAATGACTATTGGTAAATACCTTGGCTGTAGACCAGATGCTCCGATGATTATCATAGTTAATTTTACTCGTCACGGGTATAGAGACAATTATTTAAAGGAATTATTTATGGAAGCAAATATACTGATTGTAATAAAAAAATACCATATCCATAAACCGAACGCCCGAGGACTAGGGAATTATTTATAGAAGAAAATGATATCGTTAGTAATAAAAATTGTCTTGTCCTTGGACCAAACGTCCCCATCATTATCAAAGTGAATTCTTTAATGTTCACATGGACAGAGGGAATTATATGCTTAACAAAATAATACAAGTAGTAATAAAATTACTATAAGCAAGAAAAATTATTAGAAAAATAATACGAGTAAAAATATCCCACCTACATGCCAACGATTAGCTCAGTCAATTTTACCGCTCATGGGCTATGAAGTAATTATTTTACCGCTCACATTACTTTGATGGAGGGAATAATTTTCTCACCAAAATGGTATTGTTACTAATTGAAACTAGTCTCGGACACGTCGATTATGAACACACGTAAATTTACCGCTCACATGCTACGAAGGAATTATTTACTCAACAAAAAATTAATGTTAGTAATAAATAAATTTAGCGCTGAAGGAATTATTTACTTACGAAAATGATACTATTAGTAATAAAAAATAGTTGTTTCAACCGTTGAAGTTACCGATGATTAGCACACGTAAATATACGCTCATATGCCAAGAAAGAATTATTTAACCGGACACTCCGATGATTAGGTCACACAAAGTTTACTGCTCACATGATATGAAGGAATTATTCATAATAGTAATTAAAAATTATCCTTGACCACTGAACTGATCTCTCGAAATGTAGCATAGCAAAGTTTATTCCACATGATCACGTCTAAATTATTTATCGAACGAAACATCAAGAACAGTAATAAAAACTGTAGTAATTATTTACTGTGACACTGCCGCATGCAAGGTTTACATCAGCGGTTAAAGCAACTCAATCGATGCAATGGGCCTCCTTTAAAGCTAGAGCCAAACGTCAGGCAAAGCCATGCATGTACGTGAATTAAAAAGCACTTCAATTACCAACGTCATTTACTCAGCCATGATGGCCTCGCCGGCATGCAAAGGACCCGGCTGTTTCAGGCCACCGTAGCGTTGGTTAATAAAGAGCACTCACAGTGCAACTCTACCCATAGAGTCCATAGTCTAGGATCTTGTGTCAAGACTTTACCTCTCTACAATGCAGTTTTCTTTCTACAGAGTCCAAATAAAAAACAACAAATTGTTTTTCTCTCTTGTGTCAAGATCTTCTACGGCATGAATTTGGTCAATCATTCACTCAATGTTTCTTCCGTGTACGTGATGTTGGTGGTGCCATCGTATATGCATGCAATACCTGCACAAGGAACCACGCTGCTATACCCGACGTCGCCGATCAGACCCACAAGTCCAACGAACAGATCCATATACTCGAGTCTCAGGTTATTCGGATCCACGATGCACTCGACGCATCCCGCCGCACGAGCTCCCTGCTGGCGGCGACCATGCCTGCTGCGGCAGCAGGAAGGGATCCCATCCTAGCGATGCGACCGCGCACGGCAAGCTAGGACGGGGAGCCACGGCGGGTCGGACAGGTCGGGCGGCTGCCGCGCGAGGCTCTGCGGCGGCGCTGTCCACGGCGGCGTGCGAGTTCCCGCTGGCAGCGTCTGGGCAAGCGAGGCGGCCCGCGCGCGCGCACCGGATCCCCGGTCGCTACACTTTCCTCCCCAACGCAGTATCCGATGATTTCTACTCCCTCGTCGCGCGTGAAGACTCGACGTCTAGTTTAGACGTCGTTTCTACGATTTCTCTCCTCTCTCTTCATTAAATCTATTGCCACATCACCAAATTGCTTACGTGGCAGTACAATTAATAACCATAGACTCTACGATAGAGTCTGCACTGTGAGTGCCCTAACCAACAGCCGAACTGTTAGCTTAGGGCATGTTTAACCCACAGACGGCTTGCTGTCTATAATACAACAAACAGACTACAAGTTATTTAATACAACCATGAACACATAACACAAGATGATTAAGGGTAAATTAGATCTTTGTATGCTTTTTTGTGGCACGTACTGCTAACCTCCATAGAGTACATCCATATATACAATCAAATCACAACACGACATAGAACTGCATTTCAACATAGAACTTCATTTGCCATACAGTTCAGCACAAGGATGGGCATTGTTACGTCTTGCCATTGGCATTAAAAACAGAGATGGAAAACAAGGCTTCCAATCATTCGAACAGTTGTCAAAAAAAAAAAATGGCATTCAGGTAACTCTCGCAATCATTCAAGTAACAGGTAGCTCTGATCTCTCACAACAGTCCAGAACACTACTCACATTAAGGAAGCAGTTCAGATAGATCAGAACACTAGTTGAAAAAAAAAAAAAAAAAAAAAAAAACATCACAGCACTAGATACATTCAGGAAGTGGAATTATAAAGCACTCAATTCACAACTCTTCCTCTGCAGATCACAGCACCAGGTAAATCACACCATGTCCTGCAAAATTGGGGCATAAGTAAGAAGAGAAATTGAAAAGAGAACACTAGACATTTCCTGCAGCCAGATAGCAGATCACTGAAAATTAGAAACAAGTGCAGAGACATACCAAACTAGATAATTTCAGGAAAAAGCATCCTTCTCAAAAACTTCATGGCCGCAACTCGCTCAGCCTTTTCGTCATCTGTCATTGAACTAGTATCTTGTGAGATGAGGTTGTTATATGCATCCATCATCTTTGATTCTTTCTCAGGTTTTTTTTCCCTCCATCTCAAGCTTTTTCCCCTCCATCTCTAGCTTTTTTGACTCTCTATTTTCCTGTGCTGTTAGATGGGCAAGCTTTGTGCTCTCAATCTTATCAGAAGACCAACTTTTGCTGCAGCTCTAGCACCTTCATGCGGTTTGCATTAGCTTCTTCTTGCATCTTACTCCATTTGTCAAGGTTTTCCACATTAATTGCGGATTCCTTTGATTTTCCTTTATCACCCATTGCCTTTGCAGCAAGAGCGGCCTTTTTAGCTGCCTTTTGTCCAATTGGGACGCTTCAACATTTCATCTTCACTGCTCTGTACATCTTCTTCGAGCTGATAGGACTTCCTCTTACGAACGTTCTTCAACTCTTCGTTGCATGTTATCCACTTCGCATGTTTACGACATATTTTCCAAACATTCTTAATCACAAACGGTCCTAGTTTGTGCTCCAAATAGAACTTCTCAGCTGCATCCATCCACATGTCATCAGAGTATCCACTTGTAAAAACCCTACGAGCATTCACATAATCACATTCAAAAAGAAAACACCACTTATTAATCTTGTGCCATCGATCCTTGGCTTGCTTTGCCTTTCTTTTCCTTTCTGGTGGGATGTCCTTGTTGTATGCATTGATCACATCACCCCAATATGCTTCGCCCTTCCTATTGGCTCCCATGGTTGAGTCCGTCGAATGTTCAATCCAAGCACTCATCAATGCCTCATCTTCCTTTGGTGTCCACGAGATCCTCTTCTCGTCCTGGCATTTTCAACTTCAACGACACGCTTATCCGATAGGATTTCTACATCCAACGGTCAACCAATGAAATCCAAATTGTCCTGGCTGTTCAAAATACCCATAAAACCACCAGGGGGCTGTGGATTGTTTTCCCTGAAGAAACCAAGTAATCAGACTAAATTGAAACTAAAATATAGAGAACAAGTAAATCAAACATTTAGTTCACTACCGGAACTGCGCGATTTCCCGTGAGGAACAAGCTCACGGGATAGCCCCTTTACCCCCGGGAAAGGCTTTCCGGGGGTAAATCACGGATATCGATCCACGGGGCGTATGCACCGGGAAATAACTCTTTCCCGTGAACACCGACAATACCCCGGGAAAGGATATCCCGTGATCCTATTTAGCACACGGGATATAGTTAACGGGGGGGTGTGGAACCCGTTATGGCCTACGTGGCCTGTTCCACAAAACGGCGTTTTGGGATGATTTCCGTGAGCATAACGGAGTAGCTCACGGGATATCAATCCTCTTTCCCGTGAGTCGAGTTGCGCTCACGGGATATCTTTGGCCAATTTCCCGTGAGCCTCCTCACTCACGGGGAAAGTTTTTTGGTCTCTTTCCCGTGAGCTACTCACGGGAAATTGGTTTTTTTTTTTTTTTTTTTGTTCCAGCGCATGATAGACACATATAAATATATATATACCACATATATATGATCCAACCACATATATCACATATATAATCCATAATACCACATATATCACATAAAATCCAAGTTCAACCACATGTCCATGAGTGCAACCACAAGTTCACAAACTCACATAAAATCCAAGTTCACAAGTTCAAGTGCACAAGTTTTGAACCTAAATCATGACAAATTTACGACCCACGGCCTCCAACCTTCCAAGCAAGCGTTCCCAAGCGTCCGGTTGAGATTGGTTCGGAGTTGGGTTCGAGGCATGAGAATTATCCCGCACGTAGGCAAAAATAAATAGTTAGAAATTTGTGAGACAAAATTCAAGGTAGATTCTATTAACTTGAAAAAAAGAAGATAAATAGTTAGAAATTTCAGCAGCACCTCCCGCACTTGCGGAGGGGTTTCCAACCTGCAAAGAAAACAACGGATCGATGGCCGACAACCACATGTCCACGTGCGCATCTCATGGTGCATTCAAAACTCCAGATCATATCCATTCACATTCATATATGCATATTTCGAGTTACGGAGACAAACTCACAAGAGAGGCTCCATGCGGTGGAGGGAAGATCGACGACCGACCGTCGTAGACGAGGCGGTGGCGGGAAGACGGGCTGTGGGACAAAGACGGGCGGTGGCGGGAAGGCGATCTCCGGTGGCGGCTGCACACCAACCTGGCCACCAACACGGCTGGAGGTGCGCTAGGAGAGCTTCCATGCTCTTACGGTGTTTGCTTTCGACCCTCTCTTGCTCCGCTCGAGCCCTCTCTTGCTCCGCCAGAGCCCTTGCCCGCTCCCTCTCCTCAGCCTCCTCCCGTCGCTTCCTCTCTTCCTCTATCTCGGCCTATTTCAACACAAAGTTAGAACACGGAGAAAGAGTATGTAACGATAAATGAACCTTAATTAAAAATAAATAAACCTGAAGTCTGGAGACCGTAGCCTGGTAAGTGGTTGGCCGCTCGCGTATCACCGAGGCCCCCCGAGCGTGCTCAGAGCTCAGATAGCTTCTTTGTGTTGTGAGGGTTGATAACGCTATCACCCAAATAGTACCGCCCGTGCTTCTTGCCTCCTCCGGCGATCATGGCGATGTCCCCTCAATGTCGTGGCCACGGGGATCAAAGCTTTCTCCATATCTTTGCTCCCTCGCCACTTCGGTGTACCTACTGATCTTCTCGTAGGCGGTCGAGTTGGTGTAGGCTTCGGGCCCAGCCTCAGGGTTGAAGACGACCGCGGGATCTTTATATTTGCCCGTGTGGGAGCAAGCAAAGGCCTCGGCGTCTTGATTGGCGTGCCATGTGTCCGCTCTCCTGTGTGAGAAAAAGAAAAGTAGCTAGAATGCTTAGAAAGTATTGCGTTGCACATCAGAAAATAAGAATTGGATAACACTTACATATCTAACTTGGTAGGCCGCGAGATTAAGGTTGCCTTGATGGTGTGGTACACTGGCATCATGGCACGCCGGTCCGGTGAGTCGTTGTGGACCTCGATGTCTCAGATCGACCCACTTGTCCACCACGAAGCTCCCAAAGCGCCTATGCAACAAGCACCACTGCGGAATCACCTACAGGACACCAAGTATAACACATTATAAAAATCACATTAAGCATAATTAAACTTAGTATGACCATTCAATATTTACCTCCATGTATTGTTCTTTGGTCGATTCGGCGTTTTCCATTCCTCCTTATCGAGCCTCCTTTTCTCGTTTATCGCGTACCACGTCCGACGGCCCGGCCGCGTGCCTCGTACCACATGTCCGACATAAGCTTGAAACAGGCGTTTAGAGCCACTTCATCCTTCTCGACCCTCGTATCCCTCCTCGCACTTGAAGTATTTACGCACATAGAAGCAATGTAATAAGTCATTATTTCTAACATTAGAATTTGAAGCGATGTATTTGTACACTACGGTGCGACATAGACTTACCCAAAACTCTTTGATCACACGCACTTTGCCTTGTTACTATATTTTATGCCATCCTCATCATAGTTGTCCTCAAAGTCCACGTCTTTGGTGGAGCGGCGTGACGGCATGCTCTACTCCGTCGATGGTAACAAGGCCGGGGTAGTGCTTCTTGACCGTAATACCAAGAATCTTTGGCGGGAAGGCATCCTTGAATCGAGTTCGCGGTGACAACAAAACCCCCTGCCCAAATGAACAAGAATAATTATTAGTTCCTATTACGATTTTGAAACACGAAAAATAAGAAAGTAGTGCTAAAGTGTAAAGTAAATTACCTTGGGTACGTGTTGGTCTTATGGTCGGTTTTCGGTCCTCGGCCAGTAGTCGATCCGGGAGTCTAGAGGGGCCTCGCAAGTAGACACGCCTCGAGCAGGAGGAAGAGGAACCCCCTCCCGTACTACGGCTAGTCCCTCCGCGTGGTGCGACGCCGAGCGGTCGCGTGGTGCGACGCAGAAGCGGTCCTCGTGCTGCGACGCCGCCGAGAGGTCCACGTCCTCCGCCTCCGCCTCCGCCTCCTCCTCCTCCTCCTCCTCGTGCACCACCGGTGGTGGCGACGGTGGTCGGGGTGCACGACGCCTGCCCCCGCCCTACCCCGTGGCGGTGGTGGTGGCTCGGCGCTTCCTCTTCTGTTGCCCTTGCCCTAGCGAGGCTACACTTTTGAATTTTCTGGTCATTTTCTTGAAGACATTCGTTCGAGGCATCTTTTTGAATGACCTGCAATAAGATAGAACATAATTAGTAAAAATGCAAAATTAAATAGAACATAATTATGAAGAGATTGAAAACCAATAATCGAACATAATTATTAAGAGATGCATAGTATTACATGTATTAGAAATAATCCTCATCTACATCACGATTTTCAAGACCTTTGTCGGATCATAATCCTCATGATCACTATCATCCATGTCTACGTCTTCCAACATATGAAGATTGGCGGGATCCATGGGAGGAGGAACGGCGTCAACACCGCATTTGTCCTTAAGTAATTTTTCAAGTAAGCGTAAGTCCTTCGCATCTCGAACCTCCTCGTCCTCCTCATCATCAACAACACTTTCATTGTCTACTTCCATTTCGTTGGGCCCGGTTATTTCTATCACAAATTTACCTTGTAGCCCATCTTCTTGGAAGAACTCTCCCTCATATGTGTTTGCATTAAAATGGTAATCGTCCCCTGTTTGGGACGGGTAGTCTACCGTGTGGCAATACCACCTTCGCACAACATCCCAACCCTTAAGCCGCTCGTCGTCTTTGGCAACACCATGGGAGATAATAAACTTGTGTGGCATGTTGAGCCACAATGTAGACATCATCTCCGGCCATCACGGGAATCTTGTCGAATCCGAACAATCCCAAGTTGTTCGAGGTCCGAATTTGTTATTCGGGGATCGAACCAATGGCACTTAAACACGACGGGGATCAAGCCGTTTAGAGCCGGGGAAATGGAGCTCGTATATTTCTTCAATTCTTCCATAATAACCTTTAGTGCTAGTTCCATCATCACCTTTAGTGAAAACTCCGGTATTTGTGGTTTTTGGTTTGGTCGATTACGCTCATAGCTCGTTGTGTGGTAGCGATATCCATTCACGTCATAACCGGTAAATGACCTAACCCCGGTCTCCAAGCCATTGGCAACCTGTATGAGCTCGGGATGCATACCGGATCGGTGTGCGTGCTGCAAGCTCAAGCGGGATAAATGAAATGAGACAGTTCGTTAGCATATCAAAGCGAGGCGTTATTTAACACGAATTGGGACAGTACACGGCATTTGAACCAACTAATGAAATCGGGTTTTCCATTGCGGACCCTGTCTAAGCGGGCGTCCAATTCATGTGCCGGGCGGCGTTCGTTGGCCTTGAGAATTGCCTTTGAAATTTCCTATACCAACGAGAGACAAAAGGGTTGGATGCGGGATATTAAGTACTAGAAGACAAGTAGGTTCTATGCTTAGAGTTGTGACTTACTGTATGTAAGGAAGCACTTTGTCCAAGTTGAAAAGTATATAATTCATTATACTGATCCACTCTCGATTTGTCAAGATCTTTATTTTTGAACCACTTGCACGTCCTAGTTCTCCTTGGAAAAGGCTGAGGGTTGATTCATTTTCATCAGCATTGTAACGAGAGGGTGGATAATGCGAGCTAGGAAGGTTATCACTATAGTATTTTGATGTGAAGTCTAACACCTCTGCCAAACCTTTGCTTCGCGATGGAACCCTCAATCTTACACTTATTTTTTTACGATCGGCCCGAACATGCTTGAGAACTCTCTCAACAAAGATAGCACCAACGAAGCGTGCGGGGCCACCCACCCTTGCCTCGTATGGAAGGTGCAAAATCAAATGCACCATCGGAACAAAGAAGCCAGGCGGAAATATCTTCTCCAACTTACAGACCAACACAGGTGCCATTTTTTCCATTTCTTCTAGTGTGGTCCGAGATAACTCTTTAGCACAAAGCTGCCGAAAGAAATTGCTCAACTCTGCCATCACATGCCAGACATGATCGGGGACATAGCCTCGAAGCATCCTTTGGAAGAAGCCGCTCCATCCATATGTGGTAGTCATGACTCTTGAGCCCATTGATTCGCATAGTAGATAAGTTCACTCCCCTCCTCGGATTTCTTTGCATACCCATCGGGGAACATTAATTTACGAAACCATTGCGGTACTTCCCTCCTTTGGGGCCTGCTCAACACGTAATCGGCCTTAGGTTTTTCCATCTCTTGCCATTGCTAGGAGGCTTCATTTCTTGCTTCGATGCGTCACATAACTCGCCGGATCAATTCTAGCCTTAACGTTGTCCTTTGACTTGCTAGTTTCTATGAATGTTCCAAAAAATAATCGGCGATGTTCTTTTTAGTATGCATTAAATCAAGGTTATGTGGAAGAAGAAGGTCATCATAATAGGGGAGCCTCTCTAATCGACTTGTGAGTCCATGCATGATCCACGCCATAACCCACAAAGACACCATTTTCATCAGCCACAAGGGAATCCACTTGAGCGTGTACCTCGCCAGATGTCATCATCTTCGGCTCTGGGTCCGTAACTTGGAGACCTTTCGTAAAGTTCTTCTTGTCTAGCTTTGAATGCATGGTCGGGGGGGGAAGCTGTCGATGCTTGTCGAAACGAGAATACTTGCCACCCTTCTTCAACCGGGTGAACCTCACGGCCGCCTTGCATCTTGGGCAAGGGAACTGCTGTGCACACACACCGACCCGCAGAGAATATCCCATACGCCAAGAAATCATGCGGGGAGTAGTGGTACCACACGTACATCCCGAAATTTCTCTTCAAAGCTTCGGTTAAACGTCCAAAACCCTTCATTCCAACCTTTGATCAATTCATCAATCACGGGCTCTAAGAACACACCCATTTTATTTCGGGTGGCGGGGAATTATCAAAGACAAAAGAATGTTCTTCGCTTGAAAGCGAGGCCCGGAGGAGATTGTGGGATAACAAATGCAGGCCAACAAGTGTATGGGGCAGCCATCATTCCATAAGGATTGAACCCATCATTTGCGGGCGTAACACGCACATTACGAGCCTCCATAGCTTTGTCGGGATGAACATTGTTGAAATGGGTCCATGCTTCGGCATCGGATGGGTGTACCATCTTATACGGATTGTAGCGACGCCCATCTTTGTGCCATGTCATCTGTTTCGCGAGACTCCTCGGTCATGTACATCCGTTGTAACCTCGGTCGAAGGGAAGGTACCGTAAGATTTTCACGGGGACCTTAAGTTGCCTCTTCTCACCATCTTCACCGGGGTCTACCTCTATGAACCTTGAGGATTTACACTTTGGGACGGTCGCGTATCATCTTTGTACTCTTTCCTAAATAAGACGCACCCATTCTCACAAGCATGTATCTGCTTTCGTATGGCATCTTGAGTACCTTGAGGAGTTTTCTCGACTCGTACATGTTCTTTGGCAAAGACGTGACCTCGCGGAAGCAAGCCCCCAAAGATCGTCAACATGTCGGTGAAGCCATCTCGACTAATATTGCATCGGGCCTTCAAGTCCATAAGGCGTGAAATGGCATCTAGTTTCGAGACCTCACAATAGTCGTGAAGGGGTTTCTGTGCCGCCTCCAACATGGTATAATAGGCCTTTGCGGTTTCTTCTGGCTCCTCCTCCCCCTCATCCCCAAGTCCTTGCTCAAAGTTACCGGCATGAAAGTCATCTATCATGTCTCCTATCCCGGCATCAGAAGCAAGATCATCGATGCGTTGCCTCACGACCTCGTCTCTCATACGCTCAGTTTCACCATGGAAGATCCACCGCTTATAGCCCTCCGTCCATCCATACTTGGGAAGATGTTTAGACATGTCCTCCTCACTTTGCCTTTTTTTATTGTCACAATTCTTGCATGGACACCAAACGTTACTCGCCCCTCGAGCATTACGAAAAGCATAATCCATGAAAGCACTTTGCTCTTCCTAACCCATTCACGGTCATAATCTCCAAAACTCCTCCGGCCATTGCATATCCACGCCACGGTCATCCATTCTCTATCATATGCGCGAGAATATAAGAATCAAAGTGCATCTACACAAGGATCCTACCATCTAGTAGGTGAAGATAGGTCCTAATCCCACCCGAGGATGCGTAGATGAGGTCAGTTCCATGCTCCACTCCTATCAGGAGAATTTCGGCGGCACCTCCCGTTGTTCTCCGAATACACGTCCTCCCCGAGAGGGGGAGCCGTGTATTCAAGAACAATAGGGAGATCTTTGCCGAAAACTCAATCGAGCAGAGTGGAGCATGGAACGAACCTCATCTATGCATCCTCGGGCTGTCCAAAATGTGGACAATTCGAAACAGATACGGTTATAGGTATGCGGGGATGCGCATACTTTTCGAACGGGAGACGCCCTAAGCGAGCTGCGCGATCTAGCTACGACCATGACACGGAAGGAGGGGTGATACCTAGGGTCGCGGTGGAGTCAACCTAGCCGGCGAGGAAGAAGATCGGGGCCGCCAAGAGACTCCGGCTCGGCAAGCAACTCGCCTCAGGAGGGTTCTCTCTGCATAAAAAAGAAACACAAGGGATAAGTTGAAAATTTTGAGGAACCTCCCCTACACGGGGAGGTTTCCAATACCCACAAATAAAGCACACGGCACGATGGCCGACAATCACATCTAGGGCACGATGGCCGACAATCATATCGAGGGCACGATGGCCGACAAACCGCAAAGTTGAAGGCGACGACGGCGGGCGGACGAGCGACCTCTCCTCGGCCGGCGGGCGACGGTGGTGCAAGGTGTGCGGCGCAACAGCGTCGGGGCACGCGAGGCGGCGGCGTCGGGACCTCTCTTCCCCCTCCCCCTTCTCCTTCCTTCCTCCTCCTTCCTTCCTTCCTCCTCCTCCTTCCTTCCCCCTCCTCCCTTCTTCTTCCTTCCTCCTCCTTCCTTCCTTCCTCCTCCTCCTTCCTTCCCCCTCCTCCCTTCTTCTTCCTTCCTCCTCCTTCCTTCCTTCCCCCTTCCTTCTCATCCTCCCTCCTACTCCACCGCCCCTCCTTCTCCCCCCCTCCCTTCCTTCTCCTCCTCCCCTCCTCCTCGGGGGCGCCGGTGGTGGCCGGGGCGGGCGGCTTGGTGGGTGGCCGGGGATGCGGCCCCCGGCGGGATGGTGGCGGCGGCGGCGGCGGGCGCGGCCGGCCGGCGGGAGGTGGCGGCCGGGGCGCCACGCTGTCGACTCCGGGCGGCGGGCGGGCGGGCGGGGCGGGCGGGGCGGCCCGGGGGGGCGGCGGCGGCGGCGGCGTGTGTGTGTGTGTCTCGTGTGGCGTGCGTGTGTGTGGCGTGCGTTGTTCGTGGGTATGAGTGAGGTTTGGTTGACTTTGTTTAAAAAAAAAACGCAAACTCCTTTCCCGTGAGAGATCCGGGTGGCTCACGGGAAGGCAAGATCTTTCCCGTGAGCCACCCGGATCTCTCACGGGGAAAGGGTTAAAAAAAAAAAGCGAACCCTAATCCGCCACGCCACCGAGGTGGGTCCCGCCAACAATTTCCCGTGAGCAAGTACACATAGGATCACGGGAAAGAGCTTAGCTTTCCCGTGAACGACTCACGGGAAAGGAGTTTTTCGAAATAAATTTTATTTCTATCTCTTTCTTTTTCTAGCATATATATTTTGAAACTTTGATCATGATAACTTTATAAATACCTTTCCACATACACTCACCAATCCTAATTTGATCCTTGCGCAAAAAAATTGACCATTATTTCATGTGGTTCTATCTCTATTTGCATTTACTTAACGCAACAAAAAAATTATAATAATTACAAAAATAATCCAAAAAATTCTCAAAAATAGACATGACACAATATTTGAGGTCTATTGCATATAGAAAAAGTTTTCGTAGCCAAACCACAACTTGATCGTCACATCCACATGAAATCACACTAGATCACTCTCAACAAACATGAAGCTTCTACGTAGATGTTGGAGCTTGTGAACATCGTGCGTGCCAACTTGTGCTAAACGTTCCCAATTTTTTTTATCATAGCCTCGGCATAAGATATCATGACATATTATCAAATTTCATGATTTTTTGCACATCGGTTTATTTTCTAGAATTTTTAAACCACTTTCGAGCGAGGGGATTAGAGTTGATGATTTCGTATTAAGATGTTCAGATTTCATTTTTTTTTTTAAATGCAAGGCCTTACATTGTGTTGAGTATGAGGAATATAAATTTTCTACTAATTTTTTTCAAAAAATTTGAAGCACTTGTAGTTCAAATTTGGTCTCATTTCATAAATTTCCATAAAAGAGAATAATTAACTAAATATATCAAATAAAGTCAATATTTCACCAAACTTTAATATTGAGTGCCATATGATGTGCAACAAGTGTAGAAAAAGTTTGGAGATGAAAAAAAAAAAAAAATTTCCCGTGGCGTCTTTCCGTGAGCGGGGTACCGCTCACGGGAAATGGTGCCTTTTCACGGAGGCTTCTTGTTTGACCCACGGGAAAGCTTTGCTCACGGGGGGAAAGAGATATCCCGTGAGCTAGACGGAGTTCTCACGGGAAAGAGTGGACGGAGGGGACGGGGGGGGCTGGGGTGATGGCGTTCCCTTTCCCGTGAGCCCCATCCTCACGGGAAAGGGTGGGGGATTTCCCGTGAGCTTTCCATCACGGGAAAGTACATATCCCGTGGGTATTTTCTTTCCCGTGATGTTTTCACCCTGCTCACGGGATATCTCAGTGTTTCCCGTGATTATTGGCTGTGAGCTCACGGGAAATAATTTCCTCACGGGATATCGCAGTATTCCGGTAGTGGTTCATCAAAAGAAAAGAAACCTATTCTGACATAGTTGTACCTCCATATCATCTTTCAGGTTTTAGGTTACAAAGAACAAGCAAATACAGAGAACAAGCAAATACAGATTTCAGCATATATATGCTCACAACTTGCGGTCTAGTAGCTGGCTATAGCGTGCAGCCAAAGGACAAGCTCCAGACTGCTACTGCTAAATTGGACAAGCTCTCTGAATACAGGTTCAGAGACACCACCGCTACTGCTAGTTCATCTATCTCTGCTAAAAATATCTATTTCAGAAACATGTACTAAAAACAACCTTACTGCTAGTTCATCTATTGTCTGAAAAGAACACTGCCACTGCTAGTTCATCTATCTCTGCTAAAAAACACTACTAGTTCATCTATTGTCTGAAAAGTACACTGCTACTGCTAGTCCATATATCTTCTAGAAAAAATGATGCAATGTACTGTCAATTTTCAGAAACATGTACAGACAACATGATGCAATGCCTGATAAAAAAAAACACTGCTAGATCCTTGCATGCCCTTATTCGCAAAAGAAGATAATCAAATGCACCTACTGCGAATTTTCAGAAACATGTACGGGTAAAGCAAATGCATCTACTGACTGCTAGTCCAGACTGTAGTAGTAGTTGATCAAAATTCAGAAACATGTGCTAATCAAAATTGTCTTACCATGTATCTGAATGTCGAACTGAGGAAGACACAGGACTAGAGTCGTCCAAGCCCCACCAAGCCGGAGATGGAGATGGAGGGAACGGGAATCCAGCAGGTGGTGAAGACGTACTTCCAGCGAAGCCGCCGCCGCTGTGGATAGTGAAGTCGCCAATAGGGGACGAATCGAGCGCGCCGGATGCATCCATGGATGAGGCCGATGCTACTCCACCATTGCCGTTGAGAGGTGCCGCCAGACTGGAACCGCGGCCAGTAGCCGGGCCAGATCCACGACCAAAGGGGAGGAGGCCGCCCGACGAGCCAGATCTTCCTCCAACGGGGAAGAGGCCTGCTGCCATGCTCGGTCCGCGACCAATGGAGGAAGAAACCCGCCCCCTGCCGACCTTGCCCTTCTGCCCTGCCGCCGCCGCCGTCGTGCCTTTGCTAGGGTTACCCATCTCGCTAGTGGGGAGGACAATGGGGACTGAACAATATATGGGGAGAGATTTGGCGCGAAATCCATTCCCTCGCGCCCTCGATTCCTCCTCTCGCGCGCGCAGCCGCACTCGATCCTCTCCTCGACGTCTCCCCCGTACAACGCGTCTGTAGGAAGCGGCGACTTCTTTGGGCAACGAGCCGCGTCCGTCGACTCGCGAAACGCCGGGGTGACCTCGTCTATTGCCGAACAGGGTTCTTTTTGTAAATTACACGGCTTATAGACGGCATGTACAGACGCGATGTACATGCCCTTATAGCTGGCTACAGAATATTATATCCTATAGCCAGGTCGCTGTGCCGCGCCGGCTGGTCCGGTCTGACCACGTTCCAACGCTCGAATCCTCATTAACAAGGCGCATGCACCCATAATTAGTGCTCATCATTGCCATTAAATGACCAGTGACCAAAATTAGCCTTTTATATATATACTGTACTCCTACTTACCTTCAGAAATCTAGGACCGGCCGGAGACGCAGATACACCATCCTAATTTTCGCACCATCGCAGATTATAGCTCTCGGGCGGCGTTCCTCTACTGCGCGGCGCCGTCAGCGACCGGCGGTGCCGAGCGGACGGAGATGGGGGCGCTGCGGGCTTTGTGCGGAGGGTCGGCGCTGCGGCAGTGTGGTGCCGATGTCTGCGCGTACAGCATCCCCTGGCAATGGCGGTCTCCTCGTCAGCACCCCTTCCTGTCGCGATGACGGCGAGCTCGTCCTCCCAGCTCATGTGGCGGTGCCGCCTGGTTCCATCCGCCGTTGAGCAACGGCGTCGCCGCCGCTCCCGGACGTCGTCCCTCGTCCCTTCGATCTGCCGGTGAACCTGCAGGTGTTGTGTCATCCGATCGCCATTGATACGTGCATATGGATCTCAAGGTGCAGCGGTTGCTCCCGTCTATCGGTTCGAGTGGCGATCTCATCTGGGCGATCGGCCGTCCAGCTGCGGCGTGAAATCATTGCTGCGGGACGCCCGGACAGGCGGCCACGGTCGAGAAGAGACGTAAGCCAAACCAGCGGGTTTGGCTTACGTGATGCTTTGCTCGCACGTACTAGCCGGTGTGGAAGCAATCATGCAACGGTTCTATTTTCATGCACCGCAGTTCATCGATCAGTACCATATATTTCATAGAATTTGATTATTGCTTCACTCTACGGTCTACATCTATTTTTCTCTAGTGTTGTGTAATTCTGGTTGCTCTATTGGATCATAATCGTCATTGTTGCTATTTTATAAGTTCTGATTTCTCCTTCCTATCTCTCAGTCTCAGGTGCTTTAATCCGGAAAAAACTTGGGTGCTATGAGCCCCCTCTCTTGATTGCTGCCACGTGGTCATGTGCACGATCGGATGGTTGTGTTTCAGATGCGGTTGTTTCCTTGCATATAGCGGGATTTTTTTGTTGCCTATTTTTAGCATGTTTATTACATGTTTCTCTTAACAACAGCACAACAGAACCATCCGATCACGCGCATGGCCACGTGGCAGCAATCTAGAGAGGGGGCTCATAGCAGCACCCAAGTTTTTTCCTTTAATCCAAGACAAATTTCTTATTCCGTATCTGCTGCTGCACTTATCTAGTGATCTGCAGATTAAAAATTATGCTTTTTTGCAAGTATTATAAAAAATCAACACGAAAATTAGGATACCTGATTATCGTAATTGTTGTTCCCAAACAATCCTAATTATCGTAATTTACTTTATGGTAAAAATTAGTCTAGCGTACATTGACGTGTATGATCCTTAGTTTTGCATGCATACGGCACGATCAACCAGATTTGCCGAAACATAATCAATAACATGAGCTAATCAAGAAGAATCAATACGGTTGGCCACGTTAATAACTTTCCAAAATATAGACGCGGTTCACTCAGCTGCATGCAGTAAACGTGTTGCCTGAAATTAACGCGAGCCGGACGGATCGGAGGCAGTAACGTACCAGCCACGCAATAAACTATTCTCTGCTGTCAAATACGTAGCCAATACATTTCAATATTCTAGTAAATAATTCTGTAAAAGAAATCTAATAAATATTTTAACGTAACTACACTTGAGGTGGAAAGGCATAGATTCTAGTAGTAAATAATTATGTAAAAAATCTAGTAATCATTCCTGTAACTATTAAGGATTAAGATTTTTTATATAAAAAAGATTGTAGTAAACAATTTGCAAGTCTAGTAAGTAGATTACTATGGTAACTAATAAAAAGAGGCATGATAGATTGTCGTAACTAATAAAAAGAGGCAGCACTAGAATAATAGATTATCGTAATAACAATAAAAAGAGGAAGCATTAGTCGATGAGTTACGATATTCATGCTGTGCAACTACTAGTAGACTCTCGTAAATGCATAACCTGATTACCTAACGTGTAGGCAAGTAACGACGTTCACACAACCTGATTTACCGTACCTAACTCACCTGTCCCCTCATTTGCTGGACGGAAATCACGGAAGCAAGCATGGCAACGAATTCACCCACCCGTCACCTCATTTACTAATTAAGGTTTTTATTTCCCATCAATCGGACACGGTGGCAGCTCAGCATGCATTTACGAGCCTGCGGTCGGCGGCACCATGGTGAATGGCTGGCGCTGGTTCGGTGCGGTGGGGCGGCCTGGCTACAGAATTTGATGTTCTGTGGCTGGCTACAGAATATATATATATATATATATATATATATATATATTTTATCTTTTTTTTTTTGCGAAACATATATTTTATCTTTTGACTTACCCTTGTTGTGAGTAGAAGTAAGCTTATGGTTTACTTTTACATTAATAGTATAAGTTATTGATATACATCCTGCTAGACCTTCCCAACGGGTCAGCCCACTGTTGTTTCCCCTCGCCCTGCCACTACCCACTGCACCCTGCCCATCAGGGCCGAACCACGACCGCAAAAGGAGCCGCACCTGTCGTCGCTCCCAGTGACTGACCCATGGACCCCCATCGTCATCCCTTACCTTGTTCCCCTTTCCCTCTGCTTTTTGCCTGGAGCAGAGCACCGGCGCCGCGCGTAGCAGGCAACCGTGCCAGGCGAATCTGCCCTGCCAGCCGTCCAGGCATGAGCGGTTGGCTCTGGATGCATGGATGCCCGCCACATCCATGATCCATGGTGCACCAAGCCCCTCCCCCGGTTGCAGCCGCCCGCCATGGATGACGCCACCGCCTGCCATCCGCTGTGCAACCCGCAACCGCCCTTGACCACTCTGGTTTTTGATTTGGAGAGCATTGACACGTTCATAACCGCCCCGTGACCCTAAACCCTAGCCTAAAGCCCTTGATCACCGTCCAATCCGCCCCAATCCACCCATCCACCGTCCACCGTTCTATGGCCAAGCCACCCGCTATATAAACCCGGAGCGGGAGCCCTAGGGCTTCCTAGAGCCCTCGCCGCCACTGGTGGCCTTGCCAACCACCCGCCACGATCCCCAAAAGGAGGAGGAGGGGAAAGAAGAAGGGAGAAGGAAGGCGGAGGAGCACCGCCCTGCTGCCGAGCCGTTCGTGGGCATTTGGAGGAAAGGACGGTTGGCGATCCTTAACTACCATTCTACCGCCAACAATATATATATATATAACATGATAAATATTAACTAAAACTCTAGAATAGGGCTTCTAGACTAACTCTTCCACAAGTTTTGTTAGAATACATGTTTTGCAGGGACTAGTATAAAAATACCAAAATGCGCTTCCCGGAAGGCGTAAAAGAGCAAACATGGACAAGCCCAACACTTCGTGGGGACACAAACCGACCAAAGCACCCCGGATCCTCGACATGGGCCAGGCCAAGAGCCCACCACCGAAAAGGCGGTTGGGAACGGGGCCGGTGCGGTCCGGCTGGACTGGTGGGGTCGGCGGACCCACAAAACCGCCAAACCCAACCGCCCTTCTTACGGCGGTACAATTAATGCGTGGGGTGGCGGTTGCATGCGATGCTTTCCTAAAATACCTCAGCAAAACCGACCTCACACCACTACTTAAGGATGGCTCAAGCACCTCATTTCAACATGATTCATTCTCCATTCCATTTCACATACACATTTGAGAAGAAGAGTAGTGCCACTTCCTTAGAGTAGATTCTATTTAGAAGGGAGTGAGAGAGGGAAAGAGTGTAAAGGAAGAGTGGAGTAGCGACCCCCTCTACTTCGTGTACATCGGCTTCGCTCTTGTACATCGGGTGGACGGAGTGCTGGATCTGTCGGCTCCCGCCTCTACACTTGTACCTCTACGGTCGTCATACTACTTTGAGTAAGACGTTCGTGTTCTACTTTCACGTTGTTATCTTTAAGTTCAAGTTATCATTCTCTTTACAAGTTTACTGGTTCGTTGTTCGTCCTTGGATGATTGCTCTAGTAGAAGACTCCTGATAAAGATGGATGTTCCTGGCCAATGCTAGAGTAGTGGCAAATAGCGTGGACGTGGTGTCTAAGCTATAAGTCACCTTCGTTTGCTATGTAACCCACGGTAGTGAGGTAGGCGATAGGTGGTGACAGCCCTGTTCGTCCCTTGTACTCCTCCACGTTCGGTTACAAAGTAGAGCTGGAGGCCGGCATCACCTGGCAGACCAGGTGCGATTCAGTGCCCGAAGTAAGCTTGTAGAGGTGAAGAGTAACTTAACTTAGGATCATAGCTAGAGTAGAGCCTCACTACCCAAGTCTACCTACTCCATCCTCCTCAAGCTAGCTAGCTAGAAAGACTTAATGCCCATTCCCTGTCGAAATTACGATACCCTGAATACTTCCGGGTGAAGTGCTACAACGGTACTTTCCGTGCGCTTGCAGACTTATCTACTTACGCTAAGAAATACCAACAAGCATTTCCGGCGCCGTTGCCGGGGAACGGTTGTCATTATAGTCTTCGAACCTAGTCTACCCGTGTATCCTACCTATCGCCCTTTCTTTTTGTTTTTAGTCTTTTTACCATGGAGCCAACCACCATCACAAACCTTTCCGCTCCAAAGGGAGAGCTCTTAGAACGACCATCCTCATCGAAGCCAATCACAGCTTCGGGGTATGAGCTCCGCCCTGGCTTCATAGCCATGGTTCAGGAACAACCCTTCTCTGGGTTGGATTATGAAAACCCGTATCACCATATGAGGGAGTTTGAGCAGCTCTATGCTTGCCTGACTATTGCAGGCATGTCATAAGAAACTCTTAGGTGGAAATTGTTTCCGTTCTCACTTATTGAGAGGGCGAAACAATGGTACGCCCACAACGTAGGTAAGGTAGCTGGCGATTGGGAAGAACTGTGAAACAAGTTTTGCCTCGTGTTTTTCCGTTATCCCATATTGCTTCCCTACGACAAGAGATCCTCAACTTCCACCTAAACGAGGAGGAATCCATAGGAGCAGCTTAGGATTGATTCTCAATTTTAACAAGGTTTGGCCCAGATTTGTCTATCCTTAACCACGTGTTGTTACAACATTTCTGGCTAGGGCTAAGCAAGGAATCTACCCTAGTGTTAGACACAGCTGCCGGAGGTTCATTCACTCACAAAACCACAGAAGAAGGGGAAGCTCTCCTGGATCGTATCCTAGAAAACACCCCTCCATTAGAACCAATCCGAGAAGAATCTGTGTCCTGCACCGAGGAAGTCTCTTCGGCCAAGGCCGAGCTATCCGAACCATTAGAGAGACCCTCGCCTGAACCAGAGGCCAAAAATGAGGAAACCCATGTGGGAGACCTCACGTGTCTCGAGGACGCATTTTTCGAAGATTTCAGAAATACCTCGAGATACGAGTATCATAGAAGACCACCAATTCCCGTCACTCCTTGTGAACCATCGAGCAAAGACTCCTTACGAGAGTCCATCAAGGAGTTGACATCTATACTTAGCAACCGAATGGGCAAATGAAGGCGAGTTTTGCTCCAAAGAAATTCGTGTGAGCACTCCTTCATTCCCTATTCACCGCAAAATTCTAGGGAATTGGGTGGAAGTGTTGTATAACCCGATTTGTAGGAGCAAACATCATGTCACGATCATTTGCCCTCGCTCACTTGAGTAAGGAGCAACGCATGCCTCTGAGTCAAAACCCCTGCGGAAGGCTCCATGTTCTACCCTTCGGGGCTGGGTTTGTTACACAACATCACTCTCCATCATGAAGACGTCGAGTTAGCCCTTGATTTTCACATCTTCGATATCGAAGATTTTGACATATTAATAGGGCACCCCTTAGAAAAAACTTTTCACAAACCCACCAAACATAGGGGAGTTGAATGTAAAGCTGGGGAGAGAGGCATTCACGATTCCTATTTCTCGAGCCAAAAACTCGGTAACGGAACCTCTCCCCCAATGCATTCCCGTTGAGGTAGTGTTGGAAATACCCTTCAAGTCACCCGAAGCATCCTTAGAAGAGGATGCTAAATTCTTCATTGAAGAAATTGATGAAGTGGGCGACTTCTTTGAACTCCCTATCAAGGAGGCACCGACACCACCTCCTGTTGAGCTAAAACCCCTACCTGAAGGCCTACGCTATGTTTTTCTCAATAACAATAGGAACGCCCCTGTAATCATTAGCGATAAGCTAACAGATGAGGAGACGTCCAAGCTCATTGCTATCCCAGAGAAACATAAGTCCGTCTTCAGGTATTCCCTTCAAGATTTGAATTGGATTAGCCCAACGATGTGCACTCATCGCATTCCTATTGACCCGGCCAAATCACCTTCACGTGAACCTCAACGCCGGCTAAATAATGAGATGAGAGAAGTCGTGAAGAAGGAAGTCCTCAAACTTCTTCACGCAGGGATTATCTATCCCGTACCACATAGCTTAATCGGGTTAGTCCGTCAAGTGGTACCCAAGAAAGGAGGAAATAGTTGTAGAAAACGCTAAAAATGAGCTTATCCCTCAGTACCATCATGGGGTGGAGAATGTGCATCGATTACCAAAAAACTCAATGCGGCAACAAAGAAAGATCACTTTCCACTCCCCTTCGTTGATGAAATGTTGGAGCGGTTAGCGAAACATTCTTTCTTTTGTTTCCTAGATGGGTATTTGGGGTATCATCAAATTCCCATCCACCCCGACGATCAAAGCAAGACGACTTTCACATGCCCGTACGGAACGCACGCTTTATTGAAGGATGTCGTTTGGGTTGTGTAATGCACCCGCGTCATTCCAACGGAGCATGATGTCAATATTCTCGGACATGATTGAAGAAATCATGGAGGTATTCATGGACAACTTCTCCGTCTATGGAAAAACCTTTGATAAGCTGTCTCGAGAATTTGGACAAAGTCTTGCGAGAGATGCCAAGAAAAGGACACGGTACTTAATTGGGAAAAGTGCCATTTCATGGTCGAGAAGGCATTGTTCTTGGGCACCTTGTGTCCGAAAGGGGGATTGAGGTAGATCGCATGAAGATCGAAGTGATCAAGCAACTACCCCCGTGAATGTAAAAAGGGATCCATAGGTTTCTAGGCCATGCGGCGTTCTATAGAAGATTTATTAAAGATTTTCACAAATCTCTAGACCCCTCACGAGCACATTAGCCAAAGATGTACCCTTTGAGTTCACGGATGAGTGCATGAAAGCATTCCTTACTCTTAAGGAAGCACATATCTCAGCACCAATCATCCAACCACCGATTGGTCATTTGCCGTTTGAATCATGTGTGATGCAAGCAATTATGTTGTTGGTGCGGTCCTTGGCCAAACCAAAGATAAAAAGCATCACGCTTAACGCTTACGCTAGCAAAACGCTAACGGGAGCTCAACTTAACTATGCTACCACGAAAAAGAGCTCCTAGCGGTCTTTTTGCTATGGATCGATTTAGGTCTTACTTAGTGGGCTCAAAGGTCATCGTCTATACGGACCATGCTGCATTAAAGTATGCTCACGAAGAAAGATGCTAAGCCTAGACTTATTCGCTGAATTTTCTACTCCAAGAATTTGATCTTGAAATTAGAGATAAAAAGGGAGTAGAAAATACTATTATTGAGATCATCTATCGCGTTTGCAAGTCACTAACATGCGGGATCTACCTATAAATGACTTCCTACGCGATGACATGCTCCTCAAGGTGGCGGGACGTAACCCGTGGTACACCAATATTGTTAATTACATGGTTTCGGGTTATGTACCCCTAGGCGAGTCGGAGAAAGCTGCAAGTTGAAAGCGGCGCCACCGTGGGATGATCCATTACCTCTACGAGGATATGTGCCGATGGCTTGTTAAGGAGATGTGTACCCACAATGGAAGGGCAACAGATCATTGAGAAGTGCCACGTAGCCTCGCACGGAGGTCACTATGGAGTATTTCGCACACAAGCCAAAATCTGGCGGTCGCGGGTTCTTCCCGGCCGACGATGTACAATGACACCAAAGAATTCATCGAAGGTGTCACAAATGTCACCGCAAGGTGGCATCACATCATGAAACGCCATGCCCCTCCATTACAACCTACAAGTGGAGATCTTTGATGTGCTGGGGTATTGACTTCATGGGACCATTCCAAAAGTCCCATGATAGTGAGTACATCCTCATCGCGATCGACTACGTCTCCAAGTGGGTAGAAGCTCTACCGTGCGAGTCGCCCGACGCCAAGCACTTATTTGTTGGCACTCCTTTTCTCATATTTTATCACCAACTATATTAATATAAAACATGATAAATACTCTTTGAAACCATAGAGTAGGGCCTATAAACTAACATTTCCACAAGTTTTGCTATTTCACTTGTTTTGCGAGGATAAACCTGAAAATAACCAAAATACGCTTTCGGATGGCATAATCAAGCAAACAAGAGAAGAACCCGAACTTTAAGACCATTTTGGGCTTGTGCACCCTCGGTTCCATGGTCTAGGCCCACCAACAAGGCAGCTTTGGGTGCTGGGGACGAAATTTTTCCCGTTCGCGCCCAATTTTCTCTGGCGGCATCTCCCGCGTGTAGGGGCGGTTGCATCGGTGCAAATTTGAGTTCCACGCCAAATCGCGAAACCTCCCTAGAAGTGAGGTGAACCTCCCTCACCCAAGGCACCTCTCCTATATAAAGAAGGGCATCCCCCTCATTCAAGACAACAACCACACCAAGGAGAAGAGCACCACTACCACTTGAGCTTCATTTCCAAAGGGCAATGCCCTAGTAGCTATCTAGAGTTCGGAAGCAAGATGTGAGGGAGAGAGCGGGAAGTGCTGGGACTTGTCGGTGTCTCCTCGAGCTTGTACCTCTACGGGCAAGTACTTGGCTCCTTAGTGGGATCTTGGCTAAGTAAGTGTTCATGGTTCATATATTCTTTTATGTCCATTGTTTAGTTGAGCTTTACATATACTTGTTTTTGGGGTTCGTCGTCCGTCCCCATGGCGGATGCTCTAGTTGAGGGTCCACGATGAAGGCGGGATACCATGCGATGCTAGAGTAGTAGTCGATAGCGTAGGCGTGGTGTCTAGGCTAGAGGCTACATTCGCTTTAGCCGCGCAGCCTCCGGTAGTGAGGTAGGCGGCGGTGGTGACAGCCTGTCCATCCCTAGCACTCCTCCACGTCGGTTGCGGAGTAGAGCCGTTGGCGGCATCGCTGGCGGACCAGTGCAATCCGTGCCCGAAGTAAGCAAGTAGAAGTAGAGTATCGCTATCCATAAGACATAAGAGCTATAGGAATCCATCTCTCCCTTCCCATCTCTACCCTTGTGTTGTCCTTGGGCCGAATTAGCTAGAAAAAGTATACCTCCGTTCCTGTGGAAATACGATACCACGAATACTTAGGGTGAAGGCTACAATGGTACTTTCCGTGCGCTTGCGGACGATTCTGCTTACGCTAAGAAATACCAACAAGCTTTCTGGCGCCGTTGCCGGGGAACGGTTGCTATCTTCTTCGAACCTAGTTCGTCCTCGTATCTTTTATAAAATAAATCAAAATAGTTATTTCTTTTTCTTTTTACATCATGAAGCTCACTCATTTTGAAAATCCTTCTGCTTCAACGGAGGAGTTCACAGAGCCACAATCTTTTTCAAAACCAAAACTTCCATCTGGCTATGAACTCCCCCCATGTTTAAAAGGCATTGTTCGGGCAGACCCTTTCTCTGGGTACTACATGGAAAACCCTTGTATTCGCCTACGAGATTTCGAGGAGATATGTGCATGCCTAAGCATTCCTGGCAAGACACAAGAAATTCTCATGTGGAAGTTGTTTTCGTTCTCCCTCAAAGGGAGAGCAAAACAATGGTACACTAATGTTGTAGGAAGTTTGAATGGGGATTGGGAAGAACTCAAAGACAATTTCTGTCTAGCATTTTTCCCCATCAACACCCTACCAAGGACAATCCTCGATTTTGAGCAGGGGGAGAAGGAGTCCATAGGTGCAGCCTGGGCCAGGTTTACAATGTTAATACATGCTACCCGATAGTGTGCTTTTTGCATATCTTTTGTTGGGTCTTGACATAGACGCTGCCCTATGCTTTGACATGACCGGCATTTGAAGGGTTGTTTTCACGTAAACCAACAACGAGCAGGAGGAGAATCCTTGATCACATCCTAGAGAAGCATGCTTCTCCCATTGTAGAACCTACTCCCCTCCATAACAAGGGCATGCCAAGCTTTGAGGAGCCCTCATCGGTCGAACCATTCCCTACACCATCAATAGAACCGACTATTGAACCCTTTCCCCAAACCACAAACAACGAAGGAAGGAATGCTTTATCCTTTGAGTTCCCAATCAAATTCGAGGATCATGGGAGAACCTTGAACCTTCTTTTGGCACGAATGGAGCAAATGGAACACATTTCCATCTAAGGAAACTTCCTCTAACATGAAACCTTCAAAGGAATGGTTGGCGAGAGGTGAAACGTTCTTACGAAGCAATTCAGATCCTTTCACCTTCCCGACTTTATCTTGCTCATTACGAGGAAATTCCTTAGATGCCCTACACAACCCCACGGTCGAGGCCAATATCATGTCGCAATATCTTGAGGAAACCCTTTTTGGGTAATATGCAGCTAGCCTCGACCGACAGACTTTTTAAAGGTCGGTTCAAACTCATCTTTGCATGTTGGGATTGCTTGGGCGTGCCAATAAAAAAAATTCATGAAACCGAGGTTTCGCTTAGACTTCTATATTTATCCCATCCTCGACTTTAATCTTCGCATAGGCTACCCTCTCGAAAAGCTTTTTCATGAAAAATCTATAGAGGAGAGCCATAATGAGAAGTTGGGAAAGAATGCTTGTGCCTCTCACCTAGAAATCTCAAAGGCGAAGCATCTTCCCAACCAAAACCTATTTGAGGAGGCAAAGTTCATAACTCTATTTGATTCACCTAAGTTGCTTTCGCATCTTAGTGAAAGCTAAAACACCCATCACCTTCACTCGAACACAAGACATGTCCCGCTGGCCAACAAAACGTTGTTCTTGACAATGGTCGAGATTCAACGTTCGTCCTTCATGACACATCTTGTGAGGATAAAAACTCATGCACCATGGACATGCACGAAGCACCAACTCTAGAGACCGATTTAGAAACCACTAAGGAGCATGAAAAGTTTTCTTTTGAGATCCCTCACATTTCGATGCTCACTATTTTGGATCTCTAGAGTTGTCTCGCTTCGACCATGTGCCCATACGAGGATCCCAACCTTCTCCTAATCCTCACTCATAAGCTTTTTTAAGAGGATGGTTGTGGATGTCTTCGTGTATCACAAGTTTTGCCGATCTCGTAGTGGCACGATGGCACTAACCTTGCAGCTTAAGCGTAAAGCTAACTTCTTAGTGGTGAGGCTGAGAACTTCACCACCTTTCATAACTACAAGATGAATTCCCACGGTCAAGCTTACGACCATAAACAAAGCAATACCGTGAGATACCCCGAACTATCATAAAAAAAGAAGCAAAAAGCCTTCCTCTGTTCTTATTAATAAAAGCAAGATCATGTTATCAAGTTAGTATGCACCTTCGGGTATTCTTGTCGCTAACCATTTTAGGTGGAGATCAATTAAGAAGATCAAAAGAGGCATGCGATGCTTGAAAACATGGGGCCAACAAAAAAAAAAAAAAAAAAAAAAAAAAACTTTGATGCTCAAGGATGGTAGAACACACTCAATAGGAGACCGGACTTTTGCACACTTGACTTTTTGCACAAAAGTTCAAGTGTGGGGAAGATGGCGAGAATCTCAAGTTCCCTACACCAAGGCGTCATATAAAAAAAATGTTGGTGAATAAAAGATGATGTCACCCCTGCCTTCTTTGAAAAGAAAAAGAGAAGAGAGAAAAGAATTGAAAAAAAGAAAGAATAAAAAGAAGAAAAAAAAAAAAAAAAAGAGTGTTATCGAAAAGAAAAAAAATATATATAGAATTAAAACAAAAATAATAATAAGAGAAGAGAGGAGCAAGGTTGGCCCCGCATGGTCAAGATACATACCAAAGTCTTTGCCTAACTCCACCCATCATTGCTTCCACAACAAGAAGGGTTTGTCTCTCATCCTTTTTTGCTACCATCAAGACCAATGGCCCATACACACGTGAGTGTGGCCTAACCTAGAGGTGCACACGGGGCGAGCCACCATGCAAACCACAGCAACAACTTCGATATTTCAACCATAACACGCGATTAAGTATATCCGGGTTTGCAATAGAAATAAATGTTCACCAACTTCATCACTCATTTTTTGTCTCACGAAAATAAAGCTTCATACTTTCCATGCCATGTCATATGCTCGTTTTGGGTGTATTCACATGTGATCACATGAGTTGCATCCATAGGTCTTTTTTAAATTGCGTGGTGCTTTAGGTTAAAAATGATCTTCTTTAATCAAAAACTTTGACATGGTGTCGAGGAAGCTTGGTTAGTGAACCTAGAAGTTTGTTGTCATGATCTATGGAGTATCTTATGTTGGAGATAGATCAAGGCTATGTTCACTTGATTCTTTATGTTAGCCTTGCTTAAGTGATCTTTGAGGTGAATGAATAAAATATATATATAAATAAAATAAATAAATAATCACAATAAAGGCTCCACGATATTCAAACCGGTAGAGCCATGTGTTTTTTCTTCTTTTGTTTTGTTTTCTTGTTTTGAATAAAACCAGGTACAAGGACCAAGTGTGGGGAGATCTCTCAAACACAATGAACAAACTTACGAGATCTCCCAACACAATGCGCAAAACACCAAGCAATTCCACGATAGAGAAGGACGAGAGACGAGCGACTACCATTAACTCCTTCCTCTTCAAATGGTGGTTTGTGCAACTCTCGCTCTCATATATCCCAAAAAGTTTTGAAGTTTAAATTTGAAAATATTAAAAGACAACTTTTTTTGCTTGCACCATCTCCATGCTATCCTTTGATAAAATTTGCATACTCTTTATTCCTCGCTAATATTCCTATGCCTTGTGAACTATCTATCATAGGGACCCCATGTTATCTAAGTAATTGGAATATGTGATATAGCTGGGTGACCTAAACCTTGCTCTTTTTATATGAAGGACTTGGGATTTGTTTTCAAAAAAAAAAAAAAATCGATAGCATGCTCCTCAATGATGTGAAAATTCCTACCGAGCCATATCTAGTGTATCAAGTTTAAAACCTCCATATATATATGCTACTTATTTACGCATTGAGTTCTCTGTTCAAATCTTGTTGACCCTTGTTGAGATAGTTGTCATGCCCCCAAGATCAAGATCATTGACACGCCACATATATAAGCTATTCCTACACTTTGGGGAATACGCTAAAATATGCTTCCGATCCACAAAAAAATACTCCTACACTTTGGGAGTAGACACAAAAGATATCTTAGAGATAAATACTCCATGTTCTACTAGATAGTGATCTCTCTATATTTACGGTTTAAAGAGACATGGCTATGCAAAAAAAATACGGACACATGAAGGTCGGGGAAAGAAAAAAAAGTTGCACACATGAAGGTCCAAGAGTTAAAAAAAATGATGAGCACATGAAGGCTCATGCAAAAAAAAAAATGTATAATATATAGCCGGGTTCTCAAGAATAAAAGTTTTTCATAAGAGAGATCACTCATATCAAGGAGTATAGTATAGGTTCCACATTATAATATCCACACATGCACTTCTTGATCTAGGGGTATGCCATCCTTCTCCTTGGATCCAAGCTTTTGACCTGGCAACATATGCAAAAGTAAGTATGCCTTCATATCTTTCCTACCCAAAGATCCATATAAGCTTTTAGAAGTAGGAAAAGAAAAAGGCAACACTTTGATATACCATGGTGAGGAACCAACCACAAATTGAGTGATTTGAGAGAATCATTTGAGGAGCTAAGCTATGTTTTACATTTTTCAAAATCAAATTAAAAACCCAAGTTTGTGAGCTAAATGATGCAAGGGATTTGAATCCATGCTATTCCATTATTCAATTACCCAAGATAATATGGTGGTAGACACTTCAAAGTTCACAAGTGCGGTGAAGCTTGGAATAACTTGTATGCGGGTTATATACCAAGGATATGACCCATCTTAGTCTTGATCTTTACTTGAGGACGAGCAAAAGGGCTAAGTGTGGGGGAGTTGTTGGCGCTCCTTTTCTCATATTTTATCACCAACTATATTAATATAAAACATGATAAATACTCTTTGAAACCATAGAGTAGGGCCTATAAACTAACATTTCCACAAGTTTTGCTATTTCACTTGTTTGCGAGGGATAAACCGAAAATCACCAAAATAAGCTTTACGGAAGGCGTAATCAAGCAAACAAGAGAAGAACCCGAACTTTAAGACCATTTTTGGGCGGTGCACCCTCGGTTCCATGGTCTAGGCCCCACCAACAAGGCGACCTATGAAATTTGGAGCGGAACAGGGCGGCCGGGCGCCGGACGAAATTTTTCCCCGTTCGCGACCAATTTTCTCCGGGTGGAATCTCCCGCGTGTGGGGGCGGCGGCTGCATCTTGGTGCAAATTTGAGTTCCGCACCAAATCTGCGAAACCTCCCTAGAAGTGAGGTGAACCTCCCCTCTCCCAAAGGCACCTCTCCTATATAAAGAAGGGCATCCCCCCTCATTCAAGACAACACCCACACCAAGGAGAAGAGCACCATTACCACTTGAGCTTCATTTCCAAAGGGGCAATGCCCTAGTAGCTATCTAGAGTTGCGGAGCGATGTGTGAGGAGAGAGCGGGAAGTGGGACTTGTCGGTGTCTCCTCGAGCTTGTACATGCGGGCAAGTACTTGGCTCCTTAGTGGGATCTTGGCTAAGTAAGTGTTCATGGTTCATATATTCTTTTGTGTCCATTGTTTAGTTGAGCTTTACATATACTTGTTTTGCGGGTTCGTCGTCCCGTCCCCATGGCGGATGCTCTAGTTGAGGGTCCTTTGATGAAGGCGGGATACCATGTACGATGCTAGAGTAGTAGTCGATAGTGTAGACATGGTGTCTAGGCTAGAGGCTACATTCGTTTGCTTAAGTGGCCTCTGGTAGTGGTGGCGGGTGGTGTGAGCCTGTCCATCCCCTAGCACTCCTCCGCGCCCGGGTTGCGGGAGTAGAGCCATTGGCCGGCATCGCTTTGTGAGACCAGTGCAATCCGGTTCCAGTAAGAAAGTAGAAGTAGAGTATCGCTATCCATAAGACATAAGAGCTATAGGAATCCATCTCTCCCTTCCCATCTCCACCCTTGTGTTGTCCTTGGATGAATTAGCTAGAAAAGTATAC